>JASDQU010244660.1:90169-103940 GCA_032191745.1 Picea mariana
ATAATATAAAATTTGTTTAAAAGAATATTGGTAAATTGACCAGATACTGGTTTATTTTATTGGCTTATTTTATTAGGTAGTAGTTTAAAAGTTTTACCTTTTGGTTGTTTTTGGATAATATTGTTCTTTTGATTTTTCCTGAAATTCGGTGATGAAAGGATGGAATTTGCATTAATTATGGAACTACAATCCTTGCATTATGGAGACATTTAGGCTCTTAATTATCGTCTAACAGAATTATACGTTTAGATCATTTGTACATTAATGTAAATGTTAATGTTGCTTTATCAAATATTCATTTAGATAATTTAGAGTGTTGCTATACTTATGTGCTGGCGATGAAAGGATTTGATTTTTGCATTAATTATAGGGTTTAATATTGCTGGGAATGTATGCACAGTTCTTGTTTAAATTCTTACTTTTAATATGTTGTATAAATAATTTAGGGTGTAGTATTGCTCGGAATTATATGCGCCATTCTCGCTAAATTCTTAGTTTTATATGTGGCATTAATTATAGGGTCTAATATTGCTGGGAATGTATGCACCGTTATTGTTTAAATTCTTACTTTTAATATGCTGTATAAATATTTTAGGGTGTAGTATTGCTGGGAAATATATGTGCCATTCTCGTTAAATTCTTAGTTTTATATGTGGCATTAATTATTAGGGTTGAATATTGTCGGGAAATGTATGTTCTATTCTCGTTTAGATTCTTAGTTTTAATTTGCGGTTAATTATTAGGGTTTTAATATCGTGGTTAAATATTATGGTTAATATGATGGGTTAATAATATGTGGTTAATATTTGGTTTAATATGGTGGTTAAATATCATGGTTAACATGATGGGTTAATAGTATGTGGTTAATAATTGGTTTAATATGGTGGTCAAATTTATGGTTTATATGGTTGTTCAATATCTTGGTTAATATTATAGTTTTAATATATTGGTTCAATAATATCATTTATTTTAGGGCTTTAATGTTGCGATGTTAATATTTAGTTTTAATCTGGTAGTTTCATATTATGGTTCAATTGTAATTGTCGAGTTATGGTAACGACCTTAGGATTTCATTATTGATGGTGACAATTTAAGTGAAGGTTATTATCATTTTAATTGCAATGTTATGGTATTCTAGAAAGCAAGATAGGGTGGTGTTATGGTGAATTCATGGTAATCACATTATGACGGATGACCCATAAAAATTAAGGTCCGTGAATCTAAGTGAAACCGGTATTTATATTTCAGTAAACGGGGATTGCAGTTAACTAATTATACTTTATTTAAGGTTGGATATCTCACCGATTAATAAAATTTAAAGGGAGCAATTGGTTTGAGATTTTCAGTGAGTCTTATTCATGGTTGGCCAACGTCTGGGTCCTTCTTACTTGCGCCTTCCTGGAGGATGCTTGTTCATATAATTTGTGTTGTACAAGGTCGTAATCATCTTATTGTCGGGTCAGTCTTTTCGGTTGCCGGGTGGCGACGTAGAGTCACGTGAGTTCGTACTTCTACACACGCACACACCTTAACACACACACAAACAAATTCGCACCTGTTAACAGAGTTGTTGTCATAACGAGGAGGGTCGTTACACAATGTCTCTATACTAATTAACTGATGAGTCAGTCTGAGTTATATTACTCCCTCTTTAGTTTAATTTAACAAACTAAAGAAAGTAAAGCATGCTAATTCCTGGATAGTTCATCTAGCAACATGGACCAAAAGAACAGTAACCTATTTTATTTCTGATTGTGAACTAAACATATATGGTCAAAGTACAAATTTAAATCTGAATTCTTTACCTTTGGGATCATACAATTTAATCATTGGAATAGATTGTTTAGAGAAACATAAGGTGATATTAAAATGCCACGAAAAATCATTTGTGCAAAGACATGAAAACAACATAGTTAAGACTGTGAAAGGGATCATAAAACCAATTTCGGTTAGGAAAGTATTAGCCATGCAGTTTAAGAAATGTATGAACAAAGGTTTCCAAATTTATGTTATACAGGTAACTAACCTCCTAGGGGAAGAAAGAAAACCATGTCTAGAAGACTTTACAATCCTACGTGGGTTCAAAGATGTGTTTGTAGATGGAATACCAGAACTACCTCCAAGGAGAGAGATAGATTTATCTATCGATCTACTACCTAGATCTGTCGCAATATCTAAGGAACCTTATAGGATGAGGCTACCCGAATTAACATAACTCAAAATTTAGTTACAACAACTACTGGATAAGGAATATATTGGACCAAGTGTTTCTTCTTGGGGAGAACCAGTTTTATTCGTTAAGAAGAAAGATGGGACTTTAAGACTGTGTATTGACTATCGACAATTGAATAAAATGACAATTATGAATAAGTATCCCTTACCCAGAATTAATTATGTATTTAACCAAGTTGTATGAACAAAGATATTTTCTAAACTAGATTTAAGGTCTAGTTATCACCAAGTCAGAATAAAAGATGAAGATGTAAATAAAACAACTTTTAGAACACGTTATGGACACTATGAGTTTTTGTTAATCCCATCCAGGCTTACTAATGCACCAACAACCTTTATGTCCTTGATGAATAGTATATTCAGCTAATATCTAGATAAACTTGTGTTGGTTTTTATCGATGATATTCTAATTTAGTCAAAAACAGAAGAAGAACATGAAGATCATATGAAAATAGTATTGCATGATTTTAGGGAACATAAGTTGTATTCTAAGTTTGATAAATGCAACTTCTACCAAAGAAATATATGGTACTTAGGGAATGTAATATCCAAAGATGGTATTTTTGTAGATCCAGAAAAGATAAAATCCATTATGGAATGGCCTATCCCTAAGGATGTAACAAACATTAGATGATTTATGGGAATTATTGTTTATTACTAGAGATTTATCGAAGGATTTTCCAAGATCGCATATCCAATTACCTCGCTACAGAAAAAGGGAATAAAATTCACTTTGTCACAAAAGTGTCAGGACAAATTTGATAAATTAAAAGCATGTTAACTACAACACCTATCCTAAAGGTAGTAGCTCTCGATAAAGAATTTACAGTTTGTGTGGATGAAAGAAAAGAGGTATTAGGAGGAGTACTGACACAAGACAAACACATCATCTGTTATGAATCATGTAAATTGAAGGAACATGAATGAAATTATGTGACACATGATTTTGAATTAACAAACGTAATTCATGGTTTAAAAATGTGGTGATATTATTTAATGTGAAGAAAGTTTTTATATTAACCAACGATAGTGGTATAAAGTATTTATTCAATCAACAATATCACAACGCAAGGAAAGCAAGATGGATGACCTTTTTAAGCGAATTTGATTTCAAGGTACGACACGTCAAAGGTAAGGAAAACAAAGTCACGAATGGAATAAGTCGAAGGACTAACGGGCTCTATGAAATAAACATCAGTAAAGAAGAAAACAATATCGAACAGAGAAGAAAATCAACAAGAATTAATGATGAATTGCAAGGAAATGCTGAAAAACTAAACATAATAGATATGCGTTTAGACAAAAATGGGTTGCTAAGGTTTAAAAACCGACTCTATGTACCAAATTCTACTGATTTAAAGACTACATTTTTTTATGAACTACACAAAAAAACATATTCTAGTCACTGAGGATACCATAAAACTATAACAACCTTAAGAAAATTGCTTTATTGGCCTGACATGAAGAATGAAATAGTTGAATATTTGTCTAAATGTTTAGATTGTCAACAGGTAAAGGCTGAACATTAGCACCCAATAGGTCGATTAAAGAATTTCCCTATACCATCATGGAAATGAGAGATTATCTCAATGGACTTCATCATAGGTTTGCCTAAGCATTAAAGACAAAATGACTCGATCATGGTAGTAATTGATAAATTAAGCAAATCTACACATTTTATACCTATGAAATCTACTTATAAAGCAATTAATATCGCTGAAATTTTCATGAAATAAATATTTATATTACATGGAATTCCTAAGATGGTGATTTATGATAGAGATGTCAAATTCACGTCAATTTTTTGGAAGAAATTGTTGGTAGGATTGGATACTAACTTGAATTTCATCACAAGCTACCATCCACAAATGAATGGGAAAACAGAATGAACAAACCAGATTATCAAAGACATGTTGATAATGTATGTAAGGATGAAAACAACTAAGTGGAAGGAGTAACTCCACTTAGTTGAATTTCCTTACAACAATGATTATCAGACATCAGCTAAGATGAGTCCCTTCAAAACATTATATGGGAGGAAATGTACAACTCCGATTAGATGGGACAATCGAGTTGACAGGATTATGGTAGGGCCAAAAATGATACACAAAATGGAGAGAACGGTAAGAAGAGTACAACAAAACTTAAAAGAGGCCCAAGACTGACAAAAACCTATGCAGATTTAAAAAGAAGACATCAGGATTTTCAAATAGGGGACCATGTATATCTAAAACTCAAAGAAAGAATGATTTCTCTAAGGCTAGGAAGTTGTTAAAAGTTGGCACCAAGATTTTGTGGTCCCTTTGATATTTTAACTTGAATCGGACCCATTGCATATCAACTAGCACTTCCTGCAAATTTAAAAGTTCATAATGTTTTTCATGTTTCATTACTAAAAAGTTATATTCATGATCATACTCACTTCATTGATTGGAACATGGTGCAAGTGGAACTAGAAGGTGAGTTCCAAGAGGAACCTCTACGCATTATGGACAAGAAATAAACAGTACTATGGAACATAGCCATCACCCAGGTAAGAGAGCAATGGAAGCACTTTATCCCTGAGGAGGCCACTTGGGAATTGGAAGAAGATATGTTGAAATCTTATCCAACCCTATTCCGAGAGAAGAATGAACATTGAGGATGGTGTTTTACTCAAGGGGGAGAGGATGTAATATCCTCAAATTTTAGACAATTAAATTCTAAGTGGAATTTTGAAAATAAATTTCCATTTTTGGAAAATTCAAATTTAGAAATTATTTGCCAACTATGGAAAATCTGAATTTGGAATTTTGTTTTATGTAATTAATTATTTGATGACTATTGGGAAAATATTTTACTTTCCCAACTTTCCCCCTCTATTCGACACATGTATGAGACAATTTTTTTAGTAAATTTAATGTTGGAAGACAAGTGGAACAACCAGGTTAAAAATAGTTCACCATAACTCCATGAGTGGGGAATAGGTTTGAGCTACCTCAAGGTTGATTTTTACAAGTGGAGGAAGTGGAATTTGACCACTAGCAGCCCCTAAAAATCATAGATTTGTGAATATGTGAATTTCCCCAAGGGAATGAAATACCTAGGCACAAGGATGTATATATTTACAACATATGCGGGAGGCATGACACTACTTAGTATGTTGGGAATGGAAAATTGTTTGTTGTTATGAACACTGTTAGTGTGAGGAAAAGTATATTTATGATCTATGGATGGTGACTATAGCTAAGGAGGATCATTTAGTTTTCCCTTATGGACTCATGGTCAGGCTAGGGGGTGAGCAGGACAAGTGATCTTGGTTGTTCTGTTCTACTGGTTGGGTGGAACGTGGCTATTCCATTTATATTTCAACATCAGTTTTTGGATATGTATCTCAGCTTGTATTCATTTGTCAATATTATATGTATAGTTATTTTATTTGTTAGGAATATATCGACTGTGTATACATAAGTGAAATCAGTTCTTAAGGGATTGTATAACCATGTTATACTATGGCTTATCATAGTTAAATGCTATTGGAAATATTATTTATTTGAAATATGATGGTTGTACACATTCTTTATGTGTGTGTGTGTGTGTGTGCTCATACATAAAGAAATTGTAGATTTATGTTTATGTGCCTATTGTTCATTGAGTATGTGTGTGTGTGTGTGTGCTCATACATAAAGAAATTGTAGATTTATGTTTATGTGCCTATTGGTCATTAAGTATATGTGTGTGTGTGTGTTCTCATACATAAATAATTAGTAGATCTATGTTTATGTGCCTATTGGCCATTGAATATATATATTTTGAATTTCTATTCAAATCTATACATAGACAAACATTACAGACAATAGATAGAAAGTATAGTAGTCTGAATACATTCTTTATTACCAAAAAAATATAGTGATACAATAGAATTCAAAGTGTCTTGCAAAAGTAACAATTGTATTCAATCAATCATTGTTCAAAACATTATAGTTGGAGTATCATAGACCAAAAAACTCCACAACCTCTTGCATTGTAAACAGAGCTCTAAGAATGCACATAGTTCAGTCAAAGAAGGACATGGAACTCGAATACCTTTTATGGTAAAATTCTTCCTTCACCCAAGCACAACGATCTTCCCGTGCAAGAGAATTAAAGAGAGGGTTTAGTAACTTCACTAACAATCAAATTCTTATGAGATTAAATAAAAACAAATCAAGGACATAAATTATCTTTGGTCTCGATGAAATAAGATCACCTTTTCTCCTTGTGAGTAAATCTATACATGATCCAGGAGGAGGAGGAGTGGAACTGTAGCCAACGGATGGGTACCCTCGCAAAGGAGAAGGGGCCCATCATTAATTTTCATATCCACATTTAAGATTTCACATAAGCAATTTAAATAAAATAATGACGATAAATAAAATTTGTGTTGTTTTATTGTCCCTGTAAATATTCTCTAAAAAGCTTAAATATCTAAATACAGAGAATATATTTATAGAGGAAAACACAGTATTATAACCATAAAGGGAAACATGTGTTTTGACAGAACAAAAGAAACAACAAGTCATTTCCTCCTTAAGAAATCAGAACAATAATTATAAAGGTTGTGGGGGAGTTATAAAAATAAACTTTGACTTTGAGCAAAGTCTTGTTTATATATGAAGGAATTTCATGGTCATGAGGGTAAAACCATAGCCTAGATAAATAGTTCACAAATGAAAACCTAGTTTCTTTTATTTTACACAGAAGAAAAATTGACGATGGCACATATAACAACCCTCATGGATTAACCTATATTATCAGAGAAATAATTTTTGTTAATGAAAGAAGTATCTAGAGAAATGTTACAGAGGTAAGACATTAACCTTTAAACACTGGTAATCTATTCATGGGTATTAGGTTGGAGAAATAGTGATTTATGTTTAAGACGAATTTGAATGCTAAATAAACATACTGAAGCTAGTACAAGAAGTATTGACAGACTACAGGTAGGTCTGAAGATTTTTCTAAAAAATGTTTGACTACATTCTTTATCAACCTCACTTAGGGATCATGATTCATGATGCCTCATGGCTCCTTATCTTGAGATAAGGCTACAGGTCTATCTCACCTTGTGCTGACCAAAAACCACCCAAGCAAAGGGTTTAGAGAACGAATGTTATGAATAAGTATTTAAATATATGTTGAACCACAAAGACTTTTGGCTATACACAAAAACTAATCCACGGATAACACAATATATAATACCAAAAACTTATACGGAGGAAGTATTCATAGAGAATGAAATATATGTTACCAAAAGTATGCTACAGAGAAGCACAAAACCTATATGGGAGGTATTCCAAAAAGAATGTAGTATATGTTACCAAAACTATGCTACAGAAAGCACGATACATATACGAGGAAGTATTCCTCATAGAAATGCAGTATATGTTACCAAAAATGTATGCCATAGAGAAGCAAGATACACAGATGGAGGAGGTCTTCACAGAGAAGGAAATACATGTTACCCAAACTATACTATAGAGATGCATGATGCATATACAAGAAGTATTCATAGAGAAGGCAATATGTGTTACCAAAACTATGCTACAAAGAAGCATGATACATATACGAGAGGTATTCCACAGNACAGAGAATGTAGTGTATGTTACAAAACTATGCTATAGATAAGAACAATACATATATGGGAAGGTATTCCAAAGAGAATGCAGTGTATGTCACAAAAAATATGCTACAGAGAAGCACAATGCATATACGGGGAGGTATTCCACAAAGAATGAAATATATGTTACCAAGACTTATGCCAGAGAGAAACACGATACATAGGCATAGGAAGTATCCCATAGAGAATGCTAGGTTATTTAGACGGAGGAGATAATCCCATGTGATGCATATTGTATTTGAAAATAAAACTAATGGTCATAGCAACATGATAATGCAAAGAACCTAAACAATAGAAGAACCCCTTCAAAAATTATCGAAGGATGGTATAGAGTACTCACCATGCTTGTGGAGATCCTTGACAGAGACGAATTCCATGACAAAGATGAACATTGTACAACAGAGTCAAAGGCCATAAATATTTTGAGTATTGTAATAGAGATGAATTCGAGGGCTGAAAATGAGGGTAAACGGGGAATTGACTAAGAAAAAAGATACCCAGGAGATTAGTTACTAAGATTAATGACACCTCAAACTTCTCAGTGATGGGAGGAACGTCGGGTACGCCACACCACTCTTTCCATGTGGGTTTTCTAAGGTGTCGAAGCCACAATGGGTTGCTCAAATAGTGACATGTCTAAAGAGTATATAGGATGGCCAATCCACCATTAATGGATGTTCCATAGCTTTAATTCCAAGACCAAATGTCGGCCGAGGTGTAGATATGACTTGGCTTCCACCTTTACTTTTGTTTCAAAATTAGTTAATGCTGAGTGGATATGTAACTCAATGTTGGATCGGTAATAATTGACCACTGGTATAACTTTAAAATTAGACTATACGACATGTCGTATGTTCTCTAACTTACCACTATGGTACATTCTTAGTAGGGGCAATTTTACCCTTGGGAATAGACTATAATCTACAATGGTAAATGGAGTATAGTCATAGCCTTAATCCAAGTCTCGACATATGTAATTTTAATTGTTTATACATAGCATAGGTTATATGAGTGATCTATATATTATGGATTGTTCATGTATAACATAGATTATATGGGTGCCTATATAATATGGATATTATATGAGTGATCTATATATTATGGATTGTTTATGCATAACATAGGTTATATTGGTGACCTATATAATATGGATATTTATGCATGGCATAGGTTATGTTAGTGGGAAGCAGATATTGCTATAATTTATGAGTAAGGTTAGTATGGGTTTGATGAAAACCCAATTTTTTTTTGTAGTTAGACTCTATAACAATAATCATAATAAGAAAGTTGAATGCACTAGAAATAAGGATAGATCAAACATAAACAAGGGAGATGACTATGGCATGTTTTCATGGATAGTAGCAGTAAGAACATAAATAATGACACAAATTTATAAAGAGTATTTCGTATGTCACGATAGATTCAAAAATTTATAGTGTTTTCCCTGAATCATTTTTTTTTTTTAATTTTACTAAAATTTGGGGTATGTTACATATGGTATTAGAGTTGTAGGTTACAACACTTGGACCTCAGGGTAGCACCATAATTCAATTTTTTTTATTGTTCCTTGAAGAGAATCTAACAAACACATTTACTGTTACAAACATAAAATAAATTGTCTATTGTAAAAATGTCGACACAGAATGAAGAAGAAAGAAGAACTGAAGGGAATCCAGATCAAGAGCTTCCTAAAGACCCTGAGCATAGCAATGAAGGGAGTTCAACCATCTGGTTTTTGGAAACAATGAAAACCCTTATTGTGGAACTACAAGTGTTTAAAGAAGATAATGAAAAACTAAAGAAAACACAATATGACCAACTAGAGATAAATGAAATGATGCTACACAGTATAGTAACAAAGAAGAGTCCCAAGGACAATGAAAAAGACGTATAGGTCAAAAAAATTTCCTCTAAAAAATTATGGTTATGAAACCAAAAAATTGGATTGTTCTTTCGAAGACACACACATGACATAAAACAATGCATCTACATGAAGGAAATGGAAAAAAGTGGATCACTTGGAAGGTGAATTCAAGAAAATAAAACCCTCCACCTTTGATGGAGAATCAAAGACTTGGCATGAGGATGAAGCATGGTTACTATATATAAAGAAATATTTCCATAGTTATAACTACTCTAGTAATATGAAAGTGAGAATGGCCATTTACAACTTAAAAGGAAAAGCTAGTATCTGGTGGCAAGACCTAAAATTAGCCAAGGGATTGAAAGAAAAAAGAATGGAATGGTCATATTTTAAAAAGTATTTCAAGACGAAGTACGTATCAGAAAGTTATTATGAAAGAAAAACTAAGGAATTCTATGAACTGCGACTACGAAAAATGGCCATGGATGACTTGATAAATAAATTTCTAGATCTGTTAAGGTTTGTACCATACATTAAAGAATATAAAGTGAAAATACAAAGGTTCTTGAGTTGTCTACCACAGTCGTATAAGGATATAATTGAATTTGGCAATCCTAAGTATTTAAATGAAGTGTTTATAAAGGCTCGAATGTGTTATGATCAGTACAAATAGAGGTCTAAAATTCCCAATGCATGGAAATAAAATAAAAATGAAAAATTGAATAAGCATAAGAAACGTTTCCAACCAGCCCCTTTTCATAATATGGTGAAAGGTTTCCAAAGTAAATATTACCATTCAAATACATAGAATTCCCAAGGGGGAAATAGACCAGCTAACCTAGGAGTCAAGAAGGTTGGGGACAGTCTCAAAGAACCATTGAAGTGATGGGAATGTGGAGAACCCCACTTGAGGAGGAATTGTCCACACTTAAATTCCACAACAAAAATTCTAGTCCATAACCTTCAAGAGGCTTTCACGGTCAGATATGTTGGTATAATCATGCATAAAATCAATGCAGGTCTTGATGGAAGACATGAATATCATGAATCCACTATTTTGGAAGTCGAGGGTAAAATTCATTCCCACAATGTCTCTATACTAATTGAACCAAGAGATAGTCTGAGTTATATTACTCTTGTTTTAGATGAATTTAACAAACTAAAGAATGTAAAGCATGCTAAGTCCTGGTTAGTTCAACTAGCAACATGGACCAAAAGAAGAGTAACATATTTTATTTTTGATTGTGAACTAAACATATATGGTCAAAGTACAAATTTAAATCTGAACATTTTACCTTTGGGATTATATGATTTAATCATTGGAATTGTCTGGTTAGAGAAACATAAAGTGATATTAAACTACTATGAAAATTCATTTGTGCACAGAGATGAAAACAACACAGTTAGGACGGTACAAGGGATCAAAAAACCAATGTTAGTTAGGATAATATCAACCATGCAATTTAAGAAATGTATGAAAAAAGGTTGGCAAATTTATGTTGTACAGGTAACTAACCTCCTCAGGGAAGAAATCAAACCAAGTCTAGAAGACTTTACAGTCCTACGTGGGTTCAGAGATGTGTTTGTAGATGAAATACCAGAACTATCTCCAAGGAGAGAGAGAGATTTCTCTATCGATCTAGTACCTAGATCTGCCCCGGTATCTAAGGCACCTTATAAGATGAGACTGCCCGAATTAACAGAACTAAAAATTTAGTTACAAGAACTATTGGATAAGGAATATATTAGACCAAGTGTTTCTCCTTGGGGAGCACCAGTTTTATTCATTAAGAAGAAAGATGGGACTTTAAGACTGTGTATTGACTATCGACAACTGAATAAAATGAAAATTAAGAATAAGTATCCCTTACCCATAATTAATGACCTCTTTTACCTAGTTGGAGGAACAGATATATTTTCTAAACTAGATTTCAGGTCTCGTTATAACCAAGTCAGAATAAAATATGAAGATGTAAATAGAACAACTTTTAGAACACATTATGGACACTATGAGTTTGTTTTAATCCCATTTGGGCTTACTAATGCACCAACAACCTTTAAGTGCTTGATGAGTAGTATATTCAACCAATATCTCGATAAATTTGTGTTGGTTTTTATTGATGATATTCTAATTTATTCAAAAATAGAAGAAGAACATGAAGATCGTGTGAAAATAGCATTGCATACTTTAAGGGAACACAACTTTTATGCTAAGTTTAATAAATGTGACTTCTACCAAAGAAAGATATCGTAATTAGGGAATGTAATATCTGAAGATGGTATTGTTGTTGATCTAGAAAAGATAAAATCCATTATGGAATGGCCTATCCCTAAGGATATAGTATACATCAGATCATTTATGGGAATTATCGGTTATTACCGTAGATTTATCAAAGGATTTTCCAAGATCGCATATCCAATTACCTCACTACAGAAAAAAGGGAATAAAATTCACTTGGTCACAAAAGTTTCAGGACAACTTTGATAAATTAAAAAGTTTGTTAACTACAACACCTATCTTAAAGGTAGCAGATCCCGATAAAGAATTTACCTTTTTGTGGATGCAAGCAAAGAGGGATTAGGATGAGTATTTACACAAGATAGACACGTCATCTATTATCAATCATGTAAACTGAAGGAAGATGAAAACAATTATGTGACACCAACCTTTGTCTATACACAAAAACTAATCCATGAAGAATGAAATATATAATACCAAAAACTTAGACAGAGGAAGTATTTAGAGAGAATGCAATATATGTTACCAAAATTATTCTACATAGAAGAACGATGCGTATACGTGAGGTATTCCATAGAGAATGCAATATATTTTTCCAAATCTATGCTACAGAAAGCACGATACATATACGGGGAAGTATTCCACAGAGAAATGTAGTATATGTTACCAAAAACGTATGCTAGAGAGAAGCACGATACACAGATAGAGAAGGTATTCATAGAGAAGGCAATATATGTTACCAAAACAATGCTACAAACAATATGACCAACTTAATCAGAACTGTGACCTCAAAACGAGAACTCTAGTGCAAAAAACTAATATTTTTGCATAAAAAACATGAAAATCAACACCAAATCAAAAAGTTATAACATCTCACTCTAGCGCACTGAGCGAACTTATTCTTTAAGGACACTTGCTCGCAAGTCATCCAGATTATTATGCTATTAAAACTTTTGACTTTGATTATGATGCATTATGTTTAGATGACATGTTGTTTTACTACATTGACATAGATAGGTGCTATTGACTCGATTTTACTGGTTGTGCAGGGTTTTGGACCTTGAGGATGAAGAGGCATCGATGGAACCCCTTGGACTCCTGATTGAGTCAGGGAGTGTGCCATTGGGGCTTGATTGTTTTACTATGATATTAGTGCATCTGACTAGATGATATGATATGGATATGTTCTGACATGATTTGTTGATGATGCAGGTTGATGATAGCTTGCCGACCAGAATCACATATGGATTAAAGGGGTCACACACGACTACTAGAGATGTTGAGGGAGAGGTGTGGATAGGAGCCTTGACACAACCCACTAGCACTCCCGCCATGGCTTGAATTGTAGGTTAACGATTACCTAGTTTGAAAGGACCTATGATGCCATGAGGGAAGACTGCGATAGTCGCTCACAATGTTTCTAAGGGGCAGGCAATAAGGCGAGGGCCTTATTCCTTAGAGGCCCTTAGTCTCCTACAAGTTCACCTGGCGGAGTATTGACTCCAGGGGTTATTGATGTCTACCAAGTCATTCAAGAGGCGAGTGGCACCCTTGGAGCACATGGTGCATCCTGAAGGGCACGTCGTGCAAGAAAATGAAGAGGCGAGTGGCACCCTTGGAGAACGTAATGCGTCCTGAAGGGCACATCGTGCTGGGGAACAAATGAGGTGAGTGGCACCCTTGGAGTACCTAGTGCATCCTGAAGGGCACATCACATTGTTGATGATAGAGGGATGATCCTAGATGGCCCTAAGACGAATAACATGTTAAGTAAATTTAAAAAAAAAAAAATCCCTAA
>JASDQU010244660.1:112703-133962 GCA_032191745.1 Picea mariana
AAATGTAAAGAGGGAATTAATTGTTTTAACTTGTGATAATTTAAAATAAACTAATTAATTGAAAAAGGGAAAAAAGGGGTTAAATTTCACACCTACCTTTTTAGTTTTAAGTAAAAAGGGGAAAGAGGGAAAAATATTAAAATTTAGGAAACTAGGGAAAGGAGGTAGCATAAAAAGGGAAAAAGAGGAACTTAAGGGAAAAAGCGGAAGGTCAACTTAGTAAAGAATCTACCATTAAAGAAATTTCTAATTTTAAACTGAATTAACAATTTCATAATAGTGAAAGCCTTTAAAACCTGTAAGGGAATTTGGGGACACCTAGGACTGATTCTAGGAGCAACTCTAGGTGGGTGAGGGAAATAAAGATAATTGCTTAATTAAATAAATTCATTTATGGAGGAATGTAGGGGATGGGGGACACTTGTACGGAGAGGAATTTTTAGGAATTTATTTTAAAAACTTTAATTAAATGAGATTTTAGGAAAGAAATGAAGTTTGAGACTCTATAAAATAAAGCGAGGAGAAGGAGAAAGGACCATCTTCTGTTTGCGTAACATTACGCTGCAGAAATATTGACTTGAATGATTTACTTGTGGGAGTTGGGATACCCAGCTCGGAGAGGGGTGGTAGCTCGGCCTTGTGAGGCGAGCTGGGTGCTAGACTAAATCTCTGTATAGTGTGTGTGGCCCCTTTGTGGCTTGGGGGGCTAAGGGTGAAGAAGATTACCCCTATCATTGGCTGGGAGGTACCGGTGAAGTCTCAACAGTCAGCGAGTGGGAGTTGCACGGAGCGCACGAACGTCACTTAGAGAGGGCGAACAAGAAACATTACACTTCTTCATTTGAATTGTAGATTGATGTAGGTTTTTATGGTTCAATCTGCATGTTGATTATGTAAGTAGATTGGATGTTTAGATTGATAGTTGAAATTTTTTTCTTAGCCTAGCTCATTGGTTGTCGTCTCCTATGGCCTTGTTTTCCTGCATGTCCTGACCACCTCGTTGTGATTGATTGTGTCATTTTGGTTGTTTTCCCTTCGTACTTAGTTCCTCAGTCCTTGCCTAAGCAATCAATGAGGAGCCTGATCTACGGTCATTTCCTTAGCGTTAAAATACCTATGGATCTCAACGCCTTGCTTTCCTGTGCAAGGATGATGAGCGAAGGACGCACTTGTTAGCCATATACCTTTGATTAATGTCCTTGGCTGAATGATTACCTTGCACCCGAATGTGTTTTTTTAACCCTAAAATTTGTTGTTGGCTTGGCCCTTCCTTCCACTGTGTTTTTTTTCTTACCTTGCTAGAACGTCCCTATGTTGTTTCACCTCTAAGGTTGTCCTCGACAGCTGGTTCGCCATGCGCTTGATGCATTGTTGAAGGAAATTTGTAACCCTGAGAATTGTATCAATAATCTATAAAACCCACCCTCAACGGATAGTAGAGGGCAGTCAAGTCAACTGAGAGATTTAAAAATGTTCCAACAATTCAAAACATCCGTTTGGCAATATGATAATCCACTCATTAATTTTTGAATAACATCTGTTAGCTATAACTATTTTTTGGATTATTTGTAAAAGACATGCATCCACATATTTTAAACACCGTTTACCTATTTTCATTGACCATAGACAGAGAGGTAAGAAAATGTCAGTCGTTCTTGAGTGTTTATTGCAATTACAGTGAAACATTACTCTAATGACAGAAATTCACCTCACAACAACCCGAGATTTTGAACCTGTAAATTTCTAACGTTTGCAAGTGGGTCGATCACGACATAGATTCCTTTCAGTTGTATTTGTGAAAATGATTTTTGTGGCAGAATGCCTTGCATGCTCATAATTATTCCCTGAGTTTAAGTCACTACCAGAACGTTCTATTTATTTTCTAATAGCTTCTTTACTCATGTTTTTTTTTAAATGTTGCATGGCAACGATCTGAATAGGAATTTAAACTTAGCGCTCTCATGACTATTATGGTGGCATAGCAATGTTTGGAAAACGTATTACACTCGACATTATCTTATATTTCCTTTGTGCAAGATCCTGATTTCCTTTCCGTCAGCTATTTTTGTTAATCTGTATCATCCGAGAGCATCCCTTGCAATTGTAGACAATGAATCCATCATACTTAAGGGACACCAAGGCGTTAAAGGACCATAGTTATAGGGAGAGTTTAAAGACTATGACTGCGTTTTAGTCTGCATTTTTTGGCTATGATATTGACCTCTATTTATGCTGCTCTTTTAGAATTGGACAACATTTTAACCAACCGTGTTCTTCCAGTGACCCTTGGGCAGCGTTTTATTACCTATAGGAAAAAAAAAAAAAAATCAAACCCTGTGACTACCAAATCAATGTAATGGCTCATGATCCAATAATTTAAATAATTAGTACTTAGGGGACACAAGGGGATGACAAAGAGACCAGTAGAAAACAAGGAGAGTTTGAAAGTTGTAAGGTATTTCAAAACTGTACTATTCTATAAGTTGGTGAGCTAGAGAAGCAATGAGTGACTCAATCCCAAGGGTTAGATCGCAGGATGAGGAGCCTGGTGCGATCTAGTTAGCCTCAGAGGGATAGAGGAGACTATTGAGAGTGTAAGATCCAATATTGTAAGCATGCGTAGCATGGCATATCACTGAAATATAATAAAAGAGCTTGAGAGATATATCTTTTTGGATGTAGCCTAGGAGGGGGTGAACCACAGTAACACTTCTATTGTGTGATTGAATGTATGCATCTATAGTGTTGTTAAGTATTGAATGTTAGACGAATGAAGGAAGGAACTAGTTAGACCTGATACTCCACATGCATGAATAGAGTAACTTCTTTAATCATATGTTAGATTCAATAAATAAAGATCACAAGGTAGAACCACAAATTTCCACATATTCCTAGGCTCCAAGCACCTGAGTATTGCAACCACCCATAGAGATATCTTGGGTGAGACTACGTAGTATACCTAGTGTGTTGCGTTGCCTTCTGGTTTACCATGGGGGGGCATAGTTTTAGAGGGATTTTGTTGGGATCTTGTTAAATCTAAACCTAGGTCAATCTATGCCATTAAGGTAGGATCAGAGTAGATAATTGATAACGTATAATAACATAAAATCCAACAAAGGAACACAAGTTTTTTTTTCTTATCACCTCACAAGGAAATGTTACCCCCAGTTGGAGCCAATGATAGTTCATTATCATGTACCTCTTCCTTCGAGTCATCAAACTTTCCTATTCATCTATCAACCTAGGTCTTAGTTATTCTTTCTTATTCACTGTGTTATAATTCATTTGGTTTTATGTCCTCCCCCAATTTTTTTTGCTTAATATTAGTTGTTTTCTTTTTATAAAGTCTAGTCATGTCTTGATTTGAGTTTGGACAAGTCTTATCACCATGGTTTATATCATCGATGGATCACAAGAGAGTTAACCTAGGAATATAAGTGTAAAAGTGTTGATTGCAAGAATTCCATCATTGTTGCAATCAACACACAAACCCTGTTTTAATGAGTTTTCATGGTTTAAATATATTTTAAAGTTTGAATAAATCCCATTGATACTCAAATCACACTCATTTGTTCCTACTACCCTCAAAATCTTGCACGTTGGTTCTCTGTTCAATTTTTAGTGTAGGTATTGAGGAAACCCTAAGTGGTGCTTAGTCTCAAACACCATTATCAATAGAGGGAAGCTAGGACTGATGATACAACCACGAGAAAGATGAAATCTTCAAAGGGAAAATCCAGCATGGATCGAGTTATTTGAAGCCATACCAGATATCAGGGACATATTCATAAGGGGAGAGTGGTATGATTTAATATATGATTTTATTGGACACCATGCATAAATCGCTATGATTTTTGGACAAAGCTTCGATGGATTCCAGGAACAAGTTCAGGATATAATCATCCATGTAATAGAGCATTCTATTACAGTAGCAATTGTTTTCCCTATTAGTGGCGAGTGTTGATTCAATAAAGGGAAGTTACTAGCTGAGATGTGCAACTAGTTCCTAGTAGTAAAGCATCAAATCCTATACTGGAGCCAAGGCATCTTGATACAATGGTTGAGAGAGGAATGGAGAGGCATCTTGTTGGAAATACAGAGGTACATCACTGGAGAAGTTAGTTTTTCAGTTATCCACTACTATCATCTAATATTTATCATGCATTTAAATGATGATAAGGAGATGAATCTCCTATTCTACTTGTTGAAAATCCTAACCAAGATGGTCAAATTAGTTGAGAACTATCCACAAAATTATCATAGGAGACTTCACCATCACGGATTTATAAAAATACTAGTTCTATATGCTGTCAGTGAATTGTAAATCTATTGGGAAGAATTTTTAGTATATATAGGGTTATAGGATAAATATCAAAAAACACAACAACCTTCAAAAAAGGAAATTGAATTTGCCTTCGAAACTAGTTTCCACAGAGCCTAGAAGTTCATGAAAAAACATCCAACATTCCAAAGAAAAAACCCTACCTACAAAAATAATGGCCAAATATGTAAAAGAAAGTTGCATCACTCCAGAAAAAGATGAAATACCTTTCATGCAATTGAGGTCACCCACAGTGAAACAAAGGGCCAGAGAAAGCGATAAAGTATATGTTAGAAAGAGTAGAAACTAGGTTTTTCCAGTAGTCCAATCATCTCTTGAGAAAATTTAGGTCTAATGATGAAGGAGCATCGCTTCAACTGAGCAATGCGCCAGCTAGACAACACATTCAGCACGCATTCAAGGAAGGGAGAGGTGCCAACCCTCTCATTTTAAATTTTAATTTGTAATTAAATGTTTGTAAGGCTGGAAGAGCCAAATCATTTCCTTTGTACATGTTGTAGATAGAGTCACCTTTAATCATTTACAGGTTGATAAGTTATAGATCTGATTCGGACTAGACAACCATTGATTGTAATTCAATGTATATTAATGAGATTAGGTAGCTTGGAGGGAAGATCTCAAGGAGCCCCTCTTTTGTAAAAAGATATTTGTATCTAGATTCATTAGAAGGAAGAGGAGATTAGAATAAATCAGAAGGAGAGAGTCGAGACTCTGTTGTTGTTTGAGCTCACCCATATTGTAACCGAACATTTATATTAATACAAAGAGCAGTTTTTCTTGTATGAGATTCTTTGTGTGTTTATGTGGTTATGAATGAATGTCATCTGTGTGTTATTTTATGTTGTAGATGTATGTGATAGGTTCCATATGCAGGGATAGACATAATTCTCTGTCTGAGAGTTCTTTGATTTCAGTCTGGGTTCTTTGTGGCTTAATGCAAGGGGTTGCATGACATAGTGTTGAAGACTTTGTGAGCCATTGAAAAGAATGCACATCTGAGTTCTATGGAAATTAGGAAAGAACGGGCCAGGAGGGCACACCCGAGGAATCATAAACTCAAGGGAGAAGCCTCAAGGTTATTGAACACCTTGGAGGTGAGACTGTGCAGAGGAGGGAACGGAGAGAAAACATAATCACTAAGGATTATTTGAAGCTCTGCCAGGACGACATCGAGCGAGTGCAAAGAGTGCACAAGAAGAACTCTATTTTGAGTTCAGAGATAAGGGAGGTGTCCAGGAGGAAGACACTTACAGATTTTTTGAATACTCTACAATCTTAGCTAGGAGTGCTTGAGTTGAAGTTTCTAAGTGGGCACTTGCATCACTTCGAGGGACAGAAGCGACAGAGACCTTTGAGGTCCGAGTAGTTGAGGCTCAAGGAGACAGAGTTGTTTAACACTCTATAGGAAGACCTGTGCAAGGATTGCACTAGGACAACACTCGGGCGAAGTGTTTAAAGACATCAAGTTGAAGGTTGGTCAAGCATAGGGAGTGTTTGGAGGAGAGAACTTATTTCAAGTTCAAAATATCAGGAGGTCGAGAGCAAAGAATGTCAGGGGGGCACTAGGATTCTTTTGGGAAGATGCAGAAGGGTCGATTCCCTTAGATATTGGGAGAGTTGAAAGATCAGAAGAGAGAACACAAGGACTATGTGGGAGTGGACTTATTCCAAGTCTGAAAGCTCAAGAGAGACAACATATTTAGAATGGAGGTGAGACTCAAGACATTGGGATCGCAGTAGAAGAATCAAAGGCCACATCCTTTGAAACTTTTGAATTCTTCCAACTCAAGGAGAAATTACAAGATGAGGAGGAGGAGCAACAAAAGCCACCAGATTGGCTGTGGAAAGAAAATCTGGACCATTCGAACCCACGTCTAGACAACGACAAGTGAGCACAGGAGGAGATCAGATATAGACCATTGGATCTGAGTGCATGAACCAACAATCATTGGGTCTAGGGAACGTGCACAAGGTTTAAACTCTTTGGAGTTGCACAGGAGAGTGGACATTGTGAAACGTGAAGTCACGAAACCATCATGACCGTCCATCATCAGAGAACAGGTGGTAGCATATTAGCATTTCGCTGACTCACGATTGGGAGAAGTCAAAGGGAAAAATTATAAGAACTTGTGAAACCTGCATTCGTGACTTGATTGTATCCATTGATCGAGGAGAAATATGGACTGTTGATTTGTCCAGCGAGAATTTTGGGATATCGGGGATCAGGAGAAGGGAGCTGATTGATCCTTCGAATTCATGAAATGTGAAGTCCCGATTCATGAAGAATATATCTAATCTATTAGATCACGAGAGAGATGTCACCATTGATCTGGGTCAACAGATTTTCGAAGTTCGGGGATCAAAATTTGGAGCAAAGTGTTGGGCTACATTCTGACTTCGCAAGTTGTGAAATCTAGAAGCACTCAGAGGATTGGCCCTAGGTTATGGTGAATGGTCACATGAGAGGAGATAAGGAAAGGAGCTAGCACGTGTTAAGCCTTTTACAAAGTTTTGGGAATTGAAGGAGTTGGGGTGACTCATACATAGAATTCTTGAAATCATGAAACGTGAAGTGCCTTTTGGTTAGGTTTTTGGTCATGGGTAGTATTCACGTGGAGGGGAAGCTCATGTCTAGTGCTTGTGCACGCAAGATGAGTTTCGTATTTGGACCTGTGGATATTTGTTCATGGGATTCCATCAGGGAATTGAAGAGCTAATCTGACTCAAGGAGTTGGAATGATCATTGACCGAGAGGTCAACAGATGCTACCAAGGTAGGGGGTCTACACCATGTGGTATCATATATTATAATTTGTTTACAGATCATAGGAAAAGGAAAAAGGAGAAGTTGGGAATTCTCTCACTTCTAGAGTGAACAACAAACTTTCCAGGAGGGTAGGTGGACAAAGAGGAGGATGGCTATTGAAGGCCAAAGGAGTGGTCAAGGAAATTACCACCAATAAAAAAGAAAGGCTGAGATGGACCAAGGGCTCAGCGAGATAAGAGCAAAAATGGAGAATATTTCATTTAAAATGTAGCAGGATGCAAAGGTGCATTGGGTGTATGAGTGGCCCATGAAGAATAAGGTGACGTGGCCAGTCAAGAAATTTTTGATCAGAGGACAACACAGGTTGTTAGAGTGTCACTGAGGTATGTTGAAAGCCTCAAAGGTGAAGAGGATATGGTTCACATATGTGAGCCAGAAACTAGGAAGAGTCTCAGTGATGATGAGGAGAAGAGATCATAGAAGGGTATCAGAAATGGCCAGGTGAGCAGTGAGGAAATTTCAGGTTGCCTAAAGGGAAATGAGAATAGATCAAGCAGAGACCTCATAAATTTCCAGGTGAGCAGTGAAAAAAGTTTAGATTTCCAGGTGGGAAATGAGATGGGATCATTGGAGGATCTCATAGACTTCCAGGAGGGAAGAGAAGAAATCCCAGATTTCCAAGTGGAAAGGGAGAGAATATGAACTCAGCTAAGAGTTCATATCAACAAGGAATGTTGACAAAAGAGGATTAGAGGAGTATTTTGATCATTGGGGGAATTGACATATTCCTACCAAGAAGCCAAATTGAATCTAGAGAATGTGTTGCAAATGAACCAACAGTAGAAGGACAACCAACAATGACTGTCATAGAGGAAAAATAGAAGTAGTAGACACTGACATTTTCCCCAGCAGAAGGAGAAGAGAATTCATCAGAATTGCTCGAAATTTTGAGCCAGGAAGCTGAACAAGATTTGACTGTAGCACTGAAGCCTACAGAAGAAGAGGAAGCAGACAACATGGACTTTGTTGATCTATGTGAATATTTGGAAGCCCTAGAGACAAGGGTGATAGTGCAAAGTTAGCACATCCAACAAATCAAGTTGGAGACAGATGGAGCATAGTAGCCCAAGGAGCAGCTGGAGGAAGCTGGATATATGCTAGCAGGAGAGATGACAATCAAGCTATCATAGGAGGAATTTGAGTAGTAGCTCAGTGATGAGACTGCAGAACTAAAGTCTGTAAAAGGGTGGCAATCTAAGGCCACAACATATGGAGAAAATTTCAAGGGGGATCACATTGATCTTCCCATCAACGAGGAGGGAGTGCAGCGGTGGAGAATGCATAAAGAGAGCCAACCATTGGAACAACTAGACAAGGAGATAGAAGAAATCAAAATGTTGATGTTGAGGTCAATACATGAGACTTCCAGCAAGGAGAAGCTGAGAAAAAGGGAGCCTGGAATAGAAACAAGGAAGAAGCAAGAGCAATAGTGGAAAAGAAGTGGAGAAGATGGACAGCTCCAAAGAACAGTTTGGGATCCAACTAGATTTCAACAAAGCTGGGAAGCTCATGAGCAAGAGGTCATAAATTTTTCACAGTAGTGGAGTATGATGCAGGAGCATCACTCCAACCTAGTAGCGTGCCATCTAGACAACACATTCAATGTGCATTCAAGGAAGGGAGAGATGTGATCCCTCTCGTTTTAAATTTTAATTTGTAATTAAATGTTTGTAAGGATGGAAGAGAAAAATCATTGCCTTTGTATAAGTTTTAGATAGAGTCACCTTTAATGGTTGATATGCTGATAAAATCTAAATCCTATTCGTACTAGACAACCATTGATTGTAATTCAATGTAAATTAATGATAGTAGGTAGCTTGGAGGGAAGAGCTCAAGGAGCCCCTCTTCTATAAATATATTTGTATCTAGATTCATTAGAAGGAAGAGGATATTAGAATAGATCATAAGAAGGAGAGAGTAGAGACTCTGTTGCAGTTCGAGCTCCCCCATATTGTAACCGAACATTCATATTAATACAAAGAGCAGTTTTTCCTACATGATATTCTTTGTTTGTTTATGTGGTTATGAATGAATTTCATTTGTGTGTTATTTTATGTTGTAGATGTATGTGATAGGTTCCATATGCATGGATAGACAAAATTCTCTGCCTGATATTTCTTTGATTTCAGTCTGGGTTCTTTGTGGCATAATGCAAGGGATTGCATGACATAGTGTTGACAACTCTATGAGCCAGTGCAAAGAGTGCACATCTCAATTCTATGGAATTCAATCAAGAATGTGCCAGGAGGGTGTGCCAGAGGAATCATAAACTCAAGGGTGAAGCCTCAAGGTTACTAAACACCTTGAAGGTGAGCCTGTGCAAAGGAGGGCACAGAGAGAAAATGGAATCACTGAGGATTCTGTGAAGCTCTTCCAGGAGGGTATAGAGCGAGTGAAAAGAGTGCACAAGGAGAAATCTATTTCAATTTCATAGATAAGGGAAGTGTCCAAGAGGAAGACACTTATACAGTTGTTGAATACTCTACAAGATTAGCAGGGAGTGCTTGAGAGAAAGTTTGCAAGAGGGCACTTGCATCTCTTCGAGGGACATAAGGGACAAAGAGATTTGAGGTCCGAGCAGTTGAAGCTCAAGGAGACAGAGTTTTTGAACACTCTAGAGGAAGACCTATGCAAGGATTGCAACATGCCAACACTCGGACAAAGTGTTGAAAGAAAATCTTTTGAAGGTTGGTCAAGCATAAGGAGTGTGCCGAGAAGAAAACTTGTTTCAAGTTTGAAAGCTTAGGAGGTCGAGTGCAAAACAATGTCAGGAAGCACTGAGAGTCTTTTGGGAAGATGTAGAAGGGCCAAGTCCCTTAGAGATTTAGCGATTTGAAAGATTAGAAGAGATAACAAAAGGACTGTGCAGGAGTGGACTTATTCCAAGTCTAAAGGGTCGAGTCCCTTAGAGATTTAGCAATTTGAAAGATTAAAAGAGATAACAAAAGGACAAGAAGGAGTGGACTATGTAGGAGTGGACTTATTCGCAAGAGACAACATCTTTAGAATGTAGGTGAGACTCAAGACATTGGGTTCATAGCGAAAGAAGCAAAGGCCACAACCTTTGAAACTTTTGAATTCTTTCAGGTCAGGGAGAAATTATAAGCTCACGAGGAGAAGTGACAACAAGTGTCAAATCGGTTGTGGGAAGAAAATATGGACCGTTGGAACCTATGTCCAAAAAATGAGAAGCGATCAAATGAGGAGATCAGATCTAGATCGTTGGATCTGAGTGTGTGGACCAACAGTTGTTGGATCCAGGGAAAGTGCACAATGTTTAAACCCTTTGGAGTTGTTCATGAGAGTGAACATCACGAAACGTCAAGTCTCGAAACCATCAGGATCGTCCATCATCAGAGGATAGGTGGTAGCAGATCAACATTTCACTGACTCGTGACTCAAAGAAGTCAAAGGGAAAAATTATAAGAACTCGCAAAACTCGAGTTCGCAACTTGATTGTAGCCATTGATTGAGGAGAGATCTGGACTGTCGATTTGTCTAGGGATAATTTTGGGATATCGGGGATCAGGAGTAGGGAGTTGATCGATTTTCTCACTTCACAAAATGCAAAGTCCCGATTTGCAAAGAATAGATTTGATCTTTCATATCACGAGAGAGACATGAATGTTGATCTGGTTCAGTATATTTTAGAATTTTGGGGATCGAACTTTGGAGCATAGCGTTTGGCTACATCCTGACTTCACGAGTTGTGAAGTCTCGAAGAACTCGAAGGATTGGCCCCAGGTCATGGCGAATGGTCACATAAGTGGAGATAAGGAAAGGAGCTAGCATGTGTTAATCCTTTTTCAGAGTTTCGGGAATCAGAGGAGTCAGGGTGACTCATATGTAGAAGTCTCAAAATCGCAAAACATGAAGTTCCTTTTGGTTAGGCTTGTGGTCACAGGTAGTGGTCACGTGGAGGGGAAGCTCATGTCTTGTTCTTGTGCATGCAGGCTGAGTTTCGCATTCGGACCTGTGGATATTTGTTCATGGGATTCCAGCAAGGAATTGAAGAGATAATCCCACTCAAGGAATTGGAATGATCCTTGACCAAGAGGTCAATGGACCCTGCTGAGGCAGGGGGTCTGCACCATCGAACCTATGCACACTGGTATGCAAGTAGAAAAATATCTTAAAATGAAACCAATAAAATAGCAGAAGAATAAACATGATAGTCCTAAAGAAGATATTGTTGAATTTGTGCCATCTCACACACAGATTGGAGACCCTCATGAGAAAAAAAGGGAAAACACATCACATGAATTCAATGTAAACCAAATCGGAATACCAGGTTGACCAAGTAGCTAAGGATAAACTCCAAAAACTTCTTTAATCCATCCCTCAAGGAGAATAATTTGATTGTAATAGAGGATCAAGACACTAGAGATGATTCTTATGGGTTTACCAACATGGAAGAAACGAACATCCAAAATTTGAAGGAAATTCCAAAAGGAAATACAAGAAAGAAGAGAAACATGGGACACAGCTCATGTATTTAGCCTTCTGATTTGGAAACAGAGTACACCATAGGTCTAGAAACAGAGCATTCCCTAGAGAAAGATTTTGGAAGAAACCAAATCAAAGGAAGGGGGGTAAATGTTGAGGGTACATGATCCTATGAAAGAAAACATTAGAGACAAACATGAGAATAAGCCAAGGTATGAGATGAGACCTTGGAAAACTAAGCTATCCATTGATCTCAAAAGGCTTGTCGTTGAGAAAGAGTATGAACTTAGAACTGAGAACAAAGTGAAAACAAAGATCAAGCCTCAAGGTGAAGGTAACAAGGAAATGGAGGACAGTAAGTACTAGGTGGAAACCCTTGAACAATAGAAGGACAATATGAGGAAATAGATTCAAGATATGTAACAACAATATAAAACATTTCAGATGCAACATTCAAATTTATAGAGAAAGTACCAAAACTTGCAGAAAAAACATCGAAGGACTTGCATGTTCCTAAAGGAAATAATATAAGTTTGTCATTGTCAATAAGTAAGAAAAGTTGTATCTTGTTTAAGTTTTTATCCAGTGTTGAAGGCCATTCTCCAGTTAGTGGCGTACGTGTGGATCCATGCAAAGTCAACAAAAAGTTCCAACATGTGAATTTTTTTTATGCAACTCCTACACTTTAGTTATCAATAGTGAATCTAGTTTCAGTTAGAGAATCAATTTCTTTAGTTTGAGATACTACCTCTAGTTGTAGTGTAATATCTTTTTTATAAAAACAATGTTTTGTTAGGTTGAGTTTGTGGGCCCAGAAAATATGAGTTATCTCTACAAATTAGCATCTAAACTCTACTTCACTCATATAAAGAAGTGACCTTGAAAAGTAATCATAATTAATGGTGAAGTTTAAGATCTACATATGTAAATGTAATGAACAGATTAACCCTAGAATTTAGGATCTGAAATAGGAATTCAAATCCCTTTGGTGGATAAATAAAATAATATGGGAATGTAAAGGGGTGCAGATTTTTGGGTCTGCCAAGCTACCAAGATATAGGCCAGGATTATGGAGTGTAAGATATGGAATTTTTTCTAGTCAATGAATATAATTTCTCATGAACAAACTCTCTTTCTCAATCTTGCTTGTCTTTTCTTCTTATTTGTATGCATGTTGAATGTTTTGCAAAGAAAATATTCTTTCTTTTTAAGATAATGTTCTTACAACCTATTGTGAAATGTACTCCAAGTATTGTTTTATGTTTAATGCAATGTGTTAGATCTAAAATTTCTAGCTGCAAGTAAGAAATTGTATGCTTGTCAATGTTTTCTTGTTCTACTTTTACATCTTTTACTTTCTACACTAGAAGGCACGCCATTGGATAAGGGATATATTCTAGTGAATATTGTGGAACAGTCCAACTAGACCCAGTCCCTTGAAGCTCATCCATCAACTGACCCTCCAAATAAATAAACCAAACTTATAAAAAACAATCATCCCAATAATTGAGGTGGCCTAGATCTACCCTTAGTAGTGACGTGTAGACCTTAGGACCAACAGATGGTCAAATTTTAGGTCAAACCAGGAAAACGTAAAATTTCAAAGTCAAGGTGACACGTGTCTCTACTGCAAGGGTAACACATGGTATGACCATATATCTATACAATGCTGACGTGGTAGGTAGTTGGTGATGTGGCATGTCAAGTTGGCAAGGTGATGTGGAAATTCATACACACATGTAGAATAATTGTATATTGACACAAGTAAATGATATACCAATAAGAGGTTTCCATGTGGTAGTCTCCCATTGGCCATTTATGGTTAAGGTTTATTAACATTTTGTGAGCTTGACCAGAGTTGAACCCCTGACCTCTCATATAATAACCTAGTGCCTTATCAATAGACCATCACATATGACTGAATAGTGATATGTTAAACATATTATAAGAATTTGTTTAAGGTTTGGTTGGCAAGAAAGGGGTTGAGGGCCAAATCCCTCAACCCATAGTATTTCAATCATATGTGACCATAACCTATATTCGTACTGAGGGTCATTTAAAATTTTGGTTATAAACAATTAATGACATACCATTTATATCCATAAGTTACAAGAAAGCACCCATAAAGGAGAGGTTAGTGAGGGATTGAACCCACATCCTCCTCCATATAATACCAACAACTTAACCATTGCACCAAAGGTGCATCTTTTTATAGTGACCATCAAAAAAATAATTAAGTTGATGCCAGAAGGTACAAGTAGGAGGTTTAGGCCTACAACCTATTTATGGACATGTAGATCGAGGTCGACACACATTCCTAATTTGACACATATCCCAAGGAGAAGGAAGGAAAAGACTCCAATAGAGGGTATGGTACAGATGCATCGAAATGCATTCCAAACAAAGATAACTTTATGTGTTGCATAGATTTGTGTTTCATGAGGTATTGTGACTGCATATAGGCATGTTTATACTTTTTTTCTTGTTTTCTTGAGAGGAGTTCAATGGTGATGTTATTTTTGTGCTAAGATGTTCTCTTTAGAAGTATTATTATATATCGACATTAAGGAGCCTTGTATTTCATCGTTTGTTATGTGAAGAGGTTGAAATTGATCCAGTTCACAATATGGCCAGATTTGTACTCATTTTTCTAAGAATTTCATAGGGAATTCAATAGTATATTTTTGTTTGAGTAGTGGAATTGCAGAGAGTCCTTCAAATTTGGGTTTGTAACTCCATTTTATATTGTAATTTGACATTTGTAGATGATGAAGAGAAGCCTCACTATTTAAAGGGAACATGGAGATGAACTAAAATATGTCATCGATATTGTATAACTTGAGTTCTTTTATTTTATATTGTGTTATCTCATAATTCTTCAAATTAATCATCATTTTATGAGATTTTGGATAATAAGAACATCATCATTATTATGCAAATCACCTCAATATGATCAACAATTATACTAAATCAATTTAGATGATAAAATAGGTTTCTAAAGATTAATATTGGCATATATGGATTTTTGTATCAAGTTGTATCAGAGAGAGGTTTGATGTGCATTTTCATTTTTTTAATGTGACAAGGTCCAAGACTTAAGATTGGTGAATATTTTGAAGGATATTGTGGAGAGGAAAAATAAGAAAAGATCTCGTGAATTTAAGGATACAAAATAACATTAAATGATAGATTCAAAAGAAGAATTTCGAATTAAGGATGCAACTGCAAACTCACGAGGAAGAGAAGCATCAGTTACAAGATCGACTGATATGTCATGAGGAATTCCATAGAGATATTTTTCATGAGTTGAAAAGGAATTTTACTACCATAGATAAGGTATTGGAACCATCAACATCATTCCATGAATATTGGCCAGTAGAGAATGCAAAGTTTTCAATGCAAAAGTAGCTAACTATTTCAAAATGCATGATCGAGAAAGATGATTCTTTGTATTATTCTTTTTCTTGTCAAGATGGAGATTTATCAAGGATTGATGAACTAAGAATAAATTCATATGAAGAGGTCCTTCATAAGAGTTTAGGCTTACCTTCTATCCCAAGGAAAGGTAACATATGTACAACATCTCCATAAAAATATGTTCATTCTAAAGAGGGACTGAAGACATTTCCCACTAGTAAGATTAATAAGAATAAATGGTTTATGTATCCGTGTGCCTCCTTTCGAACTAGTAGTGATAATATGGAGAAATTTCAAATAATACAATATGTGCAAGAAAATCCATCCAAGAATAAGGCTAAAGGTAAAGGTCATTTCTCAAATCAAAGGAAAATGGGGAATGAGAAGAAAGAATTGTGTTTTTAGGATGGGAAGAAGATGCTCTTCTCTTATTGTGGTAAGTGTGGAAATTAGATCAAGAAGATTTGGACACTTCATCCACACTTAAATCTGAATCAGATCCAGAAATATGTAAAGGAACTTGCAAGAAAACAAGCAATAGCATGATATGAAGTTAATAGTCTTATTGAACAATTTGTGAAATAATACTTCTTAATGGTTGGCCTTAACATTGTGTCATATGAATACATTGAGATATGGTTCATGGAAAGTGTCTGATCTCTCCATATGCTCGAGATTATATTAGTATTCCTGACTTTCTAGAGATTGACGCATATTTCTATGTAGAATTTGGAGCTAAAACCAAACAAGTAATAAAAGGGTTTGGATATGTAAGATACCATCTCGATTCAGGAGGAGTTTTGGGAATAGAGAATATGCTATATGTTCCATATTTGACTGAAAACCTACTATCATTTTTGGATTTTGAAGATGAAGGATATGCAATCGCGTTCCAGGATGGACAAGTACTTGTGTATTAAAGGGAATCTACTCAAGAAACAATAATAATGTTGGGTGTTCGAAAGGAGAGGTTATATAGGTTACTTGGAAGAACTATAATTGGGTCTAATGGTTTCTTGGATTCAACATCTGATTCAATGTCAAATTCAACATCAACATTAGAGGATTTGTAAAAGCTATAAAGTTTTGAGACTCCTTTCAGTACTAAGGGAAGGATGAATCCATGAATAAACCATCCTTCATAAACAATTTCATTGTAAATATGTATATTTGTAAAATGCAAGCTAATATGCATATGTAGATACCTTCTATGTCGATTGTTGTAATATAAGGCTTGCAAGCCACTCATTGTAGATTATAGGAGTGAGAGGAATTCTGTAAAATTTCTATATAACCACCTTATATATTGTTAAGAGTGAAAGGAATTTTTTAAAGGATTTATATATGGCCACCTTATATATTATTTAAAGTGAGGGGAATATTGTAAATGGTTTTTATACAACCTCTTTGTTTTAGGAGTGAGAGGGATCTTATAAATATTTCTAGGAATTTCGACAATAGTGTAGACAATAGTAATTGTCTTGTTATCATCTAAGGACTACATGTGAATCGAATTATCTAACTTAGCATTCCTATTCTCAAGTAATAAAGGAAAAGGATCAAAAGGATGTAGGAATTTGGAGCATGTAGATTGAAAAAGAAGGAAGAGCATCGAAGTAATGTAAAGTTTCTTACAACTGGTAAAAGAGAAACAATCTTCTTTGTAAAGAGATAAGATGTATATACTTGTAAATATGCATGTTATAAGTATCTTCAAATATATTATGTCATGTTTGTGTAGGTGTATACCTTGAGTATAAGAATTTCAAATAATACAGATGTATATAGAGCATATGTTTTGATTTATTTCCAAGAAAGGAGAGAGTAAATGACATGGAACTCATTTAGAGACTCCTAAAAATAAATCAGCAATACATGAATAGTGAGGCATAGATCAAAATTTGACTTGGTTTCATGATTAGATGAGATAGACTATCTTCAACAGAGAAGGATATGGGAGCGGATGTTGAGTACATGATTTGGATTTAGATATTGTAGAGGTTCATTGAGTAGAATTTTTTTGTAAAGGAATCTATGAGCCAAAATTGGAACTAGATTTGAGCTAGCACCAAATGCCAAAGATGTTGGAAGATTGGTTTTTCTCATTGATGTGAACCCTATTCATTGGTTTTGGAACACAATATTGATGAAGGTATTTGGACATGAAGGACAATTCACATGCATATACAACACCCATGGATGGATAATATACATCATGTTGTTTCTGGTGGTAGGTGGAACGTCATGTGGATCCTCATGGTTGAGGAGAAGTGAATTTTTGAAGACGACAAAGTGAATTGAAGAAGAAAGTACAGGTCAGCCCTGAAGATAATTAAAGAAAAAAATTACAAAATAAGAAAGTGTCAGGTCGACCCTAATGTTAAAATGAAGTGACATAAAGGGTATAGATACATATCATTATACACTCATCTAAAACACACAATTTTGTTAATGAAAAAGGAGATATAAGTTGAACTTCAGAGGAAATCTGAAGTAAAGAAGGCTGAATTTCAAGGGAGGATGAAGTCTTTTGGTGATGTGTTTTAACGTATGTTATTTACAGGTAATCTTAGCATTTTCACTATAACTTGTTTTCTGGAATGATTCGGATGGTAAAATTTGTATGGTATTGAGAAGACATATCCAGGTACTTGTGGTAAAAATTTAATCTATTTATTCACTATAATTTTGGAGATACACTCTATGGAAGATAGGGTGTTTGACTAGTCATGAAGCTAGTCATAAACATGTGTGACTGGTAAAATAGTCATAACTTCTTCATAGAGAATCCAAATGAAGTGAGACCAATTGCATTGTAAAGAGTACGGGATGTAGTTTCTTTTGTACGAATTTCAGAATCTGATGTTAAATATTGAGCTCGGGGCATTTTGTACAAGTTCTCTCTCCTGAATAAACTAGAATTGAATAAGGTCTACCATTTTCTCTATAACTCCTTTTTGGGTGGAAGGGAGAAGAAAGGATGGATAGTTCAAAACTCTCTTGATATTGGAAGATTGTATATTCCCTTTGGAGGTTTATCCTTCCCTTTATATTCGGAAGTTTTAGCTTCCCTTGGAAGTCATTACTTCCCTTGAACAATGATTATTGATTATTTATCATATATTGTGCATGGTGTATTGTGGTGTATTGGTGTAACTCTTGTACTATTGTTCATTTCTCATTGGATATAATTAAATATATAATCTCGTTGAAGTATAAGTTGAATTTTTTTTTAAATTGTACTTGATACTGATTCACCCCCCTCTTAGTATCAACAATTGGTATTAGAGCGGGTTACCTTTAGTACAATTTAACCAATGGAAGGAAGATCCTAAGCAGAAATGGAAGACACCATTCCAAATGGGATTCAACCATTTGATGGAAGCAATTTTGAATACTGGACTAATAGAATGAAAACTTACTTGAAAGATCTTGGGGAAGATGTTTGGTTCTCAGTTGCTTCAGGATTCAATGCTTTGAAGAAACCAAAGACTGCAGCTCATAAGGAAGCAAGAAGGAACAACAAATTGGCAATAGATACCATCCTAGATGGATTGATAGATTCAGTGAAATCTAAGGTGGGATCATGTGCATCAGAAAAAGAGCTTTGGGACAAGCTACAAGACCTTTATGGAAGGGAAGAAGAAGAATTTGAAGCAAATTACAACATCTCATATTTCAACGAAGAAAATAGAGGTCAACTCTTTTTCTTTAATTGTGAAGGAGCAGGACATGTTGAATTTGAATGTCCTTATCTAAGGATTGAAAGAGATGATGCTGAAGAAGAAAATTCCAATGAAGAAGAATGAAATCATGAAGAAGAAATTATTGTTATAGCAAGATTTGCTTCACAATTGATATCTTGCACAGAGGGCCTTTCTCCATTTCCCTATGCAGATTTGTCATCCCTTTTTGATGAATTCAGAGCTAAAAATACATATTTTTCCACATATACAGGCCCTATCTACTATACAAAACGTGTATACACAGGTTGATACACTAAAACCCGCATACATCGAGATTTGTGGCAGAAAATATAAAAATGAAGTTGAGTTTCCATGTCACGACAGAAGATCTATGATTCTTGGCCTTCCATATAACATAAATGTTTGGACTCAGCCCTTTAGTTTCATTTTGAAGGATATAAGAACACAATTTTGAGCTATGGGAAAAAGGAGAAAGCATTCAACTTTAAGAGAAAAGTTACTCTAGAGAAATTACTTCATATTCAGTATGCATCCCTTTGTCCCTCAAGTATGAACACAATGATCATCCCCCAAGATCTTTCCCTATTATTGAGAGAACCTCATTGTCTCTTTTCTATGAGCTTGTCTTTGGTGGAGGATTGAAGTGGTGGAGGCCCAATTGGAAGGAACATGGTTTCTTGGTTTCAAACCATGCCGACACGGAAGTCTGGAATGTTGTCACTTCTTTTGATCATTTATTAATAGAAATACTCCTTTCCCATCCTATTGGTATCGTGAAAATATATGATTATTATCCATGGGAATGTTTGTAATGTTTATTAATGGATTATTCTATCTGATGTTCTAACCCATTTTGCATTATCACTATATACTTTCTCTACTTGTTTGTTAAGAACTTGTTGCAGGTACAAAGCTTTGGGTCAAAGTGCTTAATGGTGGAACATCATCGAATGTTGGATTGAGGTAGACCTCTTTCTTATCTTGCACATTAGTTTGTATAGAATATGTTGAAATTGAGTTGATTTCTGCAGTCATACATGTCTGTTGTGGTTTACACTTGACCATAGAGAGTTTTTCTCTCGTAACAGAATCAGTGACACCACTAGGGATTAATCTTCTTTCTAAGGGTTGAAGTACTTTTTCTTCTTGCATTGCTCTTGTTCCTTTGTGTTTCTTGTCGTAACACTGCTTGATAGATTCTGTTCACTCTGGGTCTAAGTTTTCATCCTTTTTCCTTTGTCTGGCCTTGTTTTAAAGCTTGTACGCACCTTTTGCCTTGACAGTCGCATATACACGCGTCCTGTCTCACTGCAAGCTGTGTATATACGTACTTTTCTCCTGAACAATCATGTATACCACTTTCCCTTGCTTGTTTTTTTGGTTTAGTGACTGTTGGGTGGGATTTGATGATTATTGAGCCTTATTAGGTCTTTGTAGTACCTGTTGAGATTCTTTGGGTCGACAGGAAACCTGTTTGGAGTTGAATTTTTGGGTGTAGTCTTTCTCTTTGTTTTTTGTTTTTTGATTTGTCCTTGTACTATGGGTTGTTTGCTTGGCTGTTTGGTATTCTGCTTGAGTTATTTCTTTTATACATAGTAGAATTTTATATATCAGGTTGCTTATCAGTTCATGCATTTTCTTTTTTAGTATATTGAAAATACAAAAAACTAGGCATTTTACATTGCTTGGCATTTTTTTCTTTTGAATCTTTATCGTTAGCTTAGTGTATTTAGTGAAATATTGCATTTTACTTTTGAATTGCAGAATTGAAATTGAAAATTGCATTGTTTTTATACGCATATCATTCATTGAAAATTTAAAATTAGACTTTGCATTATATTTATATTTATTTTCTTGCAAAGTCATAATATCATGAGTTTCACTTCCATACCCTTTTGAGTAATAACAACCAATAAAACTTATTCTTTAAACTAAAATTGATTAGTCACGATTTTATTTTTAGGGTGCAAAAACTGGTCTAGTATTTAGTGCCTTGGAATAGGATTTTATGAGTAAAATTCTCCAAGGAAATTAAATTAATATATGTGTCTGATACAGGGAGTTGAGAAGTACATTGTATAATTGGTAAGATCAGGAGGCTCTCCTCACACCGGAGTTAACCACGAGGTCGTGCAAAGTTAGTTGAAGGGATAACCCCCGAATACTCACCTAGCCTTAGAGATATCTCTGTGGATTTATTCGTATTTGGGGATCTTGCTAGTACCCATACCTCTATGAGAGGCGGTGCTTTCAAGGTTTCAGGATTTGTTACCCTACCCATACGGTAATCCAAACTTACGACTGATCTCCTGTGCATCGACTATACAGTGGTTTATTAGTTTCTTGACTTAGGTATCTCATAGGTTACTTGAATGCATTATTCTACTTGTACCCCATGTCAGATAAGGGTCGGACAACACACAAACTTTATGGAAGATTACCTCTCCAGGGGGATCTGACCAACTGGTTGTTAATCCCATGGGGGCCCCTATAGATGATTTTGTTACCTCCAAACTTTAGC
>JASDQU010244660.1:140947-152148 GCA_032191745.1 Picea mariana
GAGAGTTACCTTTTTCCATTAAACTCAAGGGGATCAGCCCCACCATTTGTCATTGATCTCAAAGGCGGAGAGAAATTGGGATCATGATGATAGGGGGAGCATGAGTGTTGCCATAAATGAGAAAGGGGGGCATTTTTGGAAGATTGGTTATTGTCATTGATGTCAACCCTAGTCATTGGTTTTGGACCACAATATTGATGAAGTTATTTGGACATGAAGGACATTGCACATGCATATACAACACCCATGGATGGATAGTATACATCATGTTGTTTCTGGTGGTATGTGTCACATCACATGGATCCTCATGGTTGAGGAGAAATGAATTTTTGAAGATGACAAACTGAACTAAAAAAGGAAGTACAGGTCGGCCCCGAAGATAATTAAAGAAAAGAATTAAAAAATAAGAAAGTGTCAGGTCGGTCCTAATGTTAAAAGGAAGTGACATAAAGGGTATATATACATATAATTATAAATTCATTTAAAACACACAAGTTTGTAAATTAACAAGGAGATATAAGTCAAACTTCAGAGGAAATATGAAGTAAAGAAGGTCGGATTTCAAGGGAGGATGAAGTCTTTTGGTGATGTGTTCTAACGTATGTTATTTACATCTTACAATTTTCTCTATAAATTTTTTTATGGAACGATTCATATGGTTAAATTGGTATGGTATTGATAAGACATATCCAGTTACCTATGGTAAAAATTTCAGCTATTTATTCACTATAATTTTGGAGATACACTCTATGGAAGATAGGGTTTTTGACTAGTCCTAAAGCTAGTCATAAATAGATGTGCCTGGTAAAAAAATCATAAATTATTCATAGAAAATACAAATTAAGTGATACCAATTGCATTGTAAAGAGTACGGGATTTAGTTTCTTGTGTACGAATTTCAAAATCTTATGTTAAATATTGAGAGCGGGGCATTCTGTAAAAGTTCTCTCTCTTGAATAAACCTGAATTGAATAAGGTCTACCATTTTCTCTATAAATCCTTTTTGGGTGGAAGGAAGGGGCAAGGATGGAGAGGTAAAACCTCTCTTGATATTGGAGGATTGTATCTTCAAGGGAGGATGAAGTCTTTTGGTGATGTGTTCTAATGTATGTTATTTACAGGTCATCTTACAATTTTCGCTATAACTTTTTTTATGGAAATATTAATATGGTTAAATTGGCATGGTATNTCACACATGACCGGGGATCAAGAAAAATTCATCAACTTGAAGAGAAAGGGTGGAAATGTAGAATTTGGAGATGACTCATCTGTCAAAATACTTGGAAAATGTGTAGTAGAGCTTGGAAGAAAAAATGTAAAAGTAAAGAATCTCCTATTGGTTGAAGACTTGAAGCATAATCTACTCAGTGTTAGTAAAATGTGTGATCAGGGATATACTCTCATGTTTGACTCACAAAGATACAAAATCAAAGAAGAAGGTTCAAGAAGATTGGTTGCAACTACAACAACAAGACCAAGTAACATATACGTCCTAGATCCACGAAAAATTTCCAAGGAATAAAGAGACCATAAAAATGAAGTGTTATTAAGTGCTATATGTTTAGGGGGAGCAGCCCCAAAGAAGAGAGTTATCTTTTTCCATTAAACTCAGGGGGAGAATCCCCACCCTTTTCCATTGATGTCAAAGGGGGAGAGAAACCAAGAGCATGAGGACAGGGGGAGCATGAGTGTTGCCATCAATGACAAAGGGGGATATTGTTGGAATATTGGTTGTTGTCATTGAAGTCAACCCTAGCCATTGGTTTTTGGATCCCACAGTTGATCTAAGTAGTAGACATGAAGGAAATTACACATGCAGATACCAAACCCATGGATGGATAGTATGTGGCATGCCACTTCTGGTGGTATGTGGCATGTCACGTGCATCCTCACGATTGAGGGAAAATGAATTTTTGAAGATGACAATGTGAATTGAAGCAGAAACTACATGTGGGCCCTAATGTTAAAAGGAAGTGACATAAAGGGTATAAATGCATATCATTATACATTCATTTTAAACACACACAACTTTTTTAATGAACAAGGAGATATAAGTCAAATTTCAGAGGAAATATGATAGTAAAGAAGGCCGAATTTCAAGGGAGGATGAAGTCTTTTGGTGATGTGTTCTAAGGTATGTTATTTACAAGTCATCTTACCATTTTCGCTATAACTTTGTTTCTAGAATGATTCAGATGGTGTAATTCGGAGGCTATTGAGAAGACATATCTATGTACCTGTGGTAAACATTTCAACTCTTTATTCGCTATAATTTTGGAGATACACTCTGTGGAAGATAGGGTTTTTGACTAGTCCTGAAGTTATTCATAAACAGGTGTTTCGGGTAAAATAGACATAACATCTTCATAGAGAATCAAAACTAAGTGAGACCAATTGCATTAGAAAGAGTATGGGTTGTAGTTTCTTATGTACGAATTTCAGAATCTTATGTTAAATATTGAATGTGGGGCATTATGTACAAGTTCTCTCTCCTGAATAAACCAGAATTGAATAAGGTCTACCATTTTCTCTATAACTCATTTTCTAGGAGGATTCAAGGAGTGAAACTTGGAGGAGTTTCAGAGAATACATTGAGTAGCATTATATACAAGATCAAGTATTCCAAGAAGTGAAGAATTGTAGAAGTTGAATAAATCTCAAGAAGCATTATCAAGTTCTATGTGATGGTTGGTTGATGGTTATAATTCAATCTAAAGTTTTATTATCTATCATATATTCTTGGGTGGAAGGAAGGGGCAAGGATGGAGAGGTCAACCCTCCCTTGATATTGGAGGATTGTATCTTCCTTTTGGAGGTTTATCCCTCCCTTTATATTTGGAATTTGTAGCTTCCCTTGGAAGCCATTACTTCCCTTGAACAATAACTATTGATTATTTCTCATGTATTGTGCATGGTGTATTGTGGTGTACTGGTGTAACTCTTCTACTGTTGTTCATTTCTGATTGGATATAATTGAGTATATAATCTGGTTGAAGTATAAGTTGAAAAAGTTTTCAAAATTGTAATTGATATTGATTCACCCCCCTCTCAGTATCAATAGTTAGCACTGTGAATCCCATGTTTAATACATAATGTTGTTCCTGAGATTGATTCTAAGGCTCAGAGAATAATGTCCGGCATCAAAGTTTTTAAAAGAAGTGTTTTTGTGAGTGTTTTTTTTCTACCTTTAGTTTTATGAGAAATAATCTCTAAATTAAATTAATGATAAGACAGTACAGAGGTTGTATCTCGTTATCTGAGTCACAAATATAATGTCAAATGATGTAGAAATATTTACAAAACTATTAAACAAAGTCACGTATCAATTACAGATAAGTCTCACCTTGTTTGCAGTAGAAGAAAAGTAGAAGATGCACCCTTGAACAGGATATAAAAAAATGTTGTAATTCACACAGATCACAGGTCTTGTTTTACTCACAATAATAATAGAGGAAAAGTTGTTTACTGAATGAATCATTGATATAATATGATCACAATAGATGTAGTACTAAATTGCAATCAATCACTCTTCAAGAATTACAGAAAGAAATTCAAAGAAATGGAAACATAGAGGGAACACATAACTCAAATTGAACAAAACTTAGAATCTTTGTATGCACTTGTATTAATACTCAAAAGATCTTCTCTTTTACATTCGGCAAGAAGCAGCCTCAAATAGATCTAAAATATATGTATTTATACAAAATTTGTCACAACTGAAAACTATTGGACATCCCACAATGTATGACTAAAAATAGAATACATTCGAATAAAATAACAGTATGCAAATATTGTTGAGTTTTGTTGGTGCTTCCTCTGTCTCTTTGTATGCTTGCAGATGTGTTGGTCATTGTAATTTCTTATTAACTAAACAATCAAGTGTTACATAAATTGTCAACCCAGGGAAGTCTGTTTATTTCAAAGGCAATCACACACTGTATATGCTCAATCTCAAAAGAAATCTAGAGTTGTAGTAAAAGTACATTAATCACACCTTGCCTTGAACAGACTGAAGTTCTACTTTGAATTACAAAAAAGAAATCTATCTATTGCAGAGTTCGAGGTTTAAGGCAATAATTATTAAAAGAATCCTAGATTACATTAAGAAACAACAACCTAGGAAAAGAAATCTTTCAGGATACTGCAAGGAAGACTAACTATTCTGTAACAGAGAACATGACCCTATTCCCCAAGAAGGAATCTTCAGCACCTGTTTCCGACTATCACACTTTCATGAACTCATTACTAATCAAAATGATTGACATGTACTGAAGGCTAACTATCTTATAACAGAGAATAGGACCCTATTCCCCAAGCAGGAATCTTCGGCACCTGTCTCTGATTATCACACTTTCATGAACTCATTACTAATCAAAATGATTGACATGTACTGAAGGCTAACTATCTTATAACAGAGAACAAGACCCTATTCCCCAAGTAGGAATCTTCAGCACCTGTCTCTGATTATCACACTTTCATAAATTCATCAAGCAGAATTACCAATCAGAATGATTAACAGTTACCCAAGCATGAATTGTATGAAAACAATGTAACAATCAGTAAAGAAGAGTTCAGTAAAGTAGAGTTTCAGCAAAATAGAGTTCAGTAAAGTAGAGTTTCAGCAAAACAAAGTTTAATCAAGGCGTGAACAAAAATAATACTAACACACTACAGAACTAATGGGTGAATCTTGTGAAGAAGGTGGGCCCTCTCTTCTCACAAGATTCCCCAAGAATGAAAGGAACTAAGAAGAAATGCTCAGAATAATATTTTATTCATCTGTCAATTGTATCATGTTACAATATCCAAAGTGAACACGTCCTTCTCTGTAATTCCTTTCTAGCCAAAAAGGATTATCCCCCCTAATGATGATTTCCCCCTATNTTCATCTGTCAATTGTATCATGTTACAATATCCAAAGTGAACACGTCCTTCTCTGTAATTCCTTTCTAGCCAAAAAGGATTATCCCCCCTAATGATGATTTCCCCTTATTTAAAGAGGAGAATCCTATCAATACAATTGATCATCAAATTACATGTGCACATACGAATCCTATTCTTAGTCAGATCTAATTTTCTATGCTGGAATAGGATATTCTGATCTCCCATAGCAAAATGCTATTACAATAGTTGGAATGGTGTTGGGTTGAGGTGTAGCTGTTGTAGCCGGTGTAACAGCTTCTTTATTTATCTTCTTGTTATTGTTGTTATATATTGTTTCAACATCGCAAATCACGGACTATTTCAGCAACGAGATTTGCATTCTGACTATTTCAGCAACGTGGTCTCAAGAAACAATGATGGTTGGTGTTGGCTTAAGGTGCGGCTGTTGCGGCTAGTGTAACAGCTCCTTCTTGTTACTGCTGTGTGAATTGTTGTTCCAGCATCGCAGATCACGGACTGTTTCAGCAACGGGATTTGCATGTTGTTGATTTTTTCAGCAACAGGTCTTCAAGCAGCAACAATAATCTGCAGTTCGAACTGTTTCAACAAATATATGTTTTTGATCGATGGCTAAGTATGAGAATAATGTAAAATTACAAGTAAAACAAATTAAACATATAGCAAAGAGAAGAAACATTATATACTTTTGGAAAGATAGGTTAAGGTGATAATGTAAGCTTAAATGTGAGTGGGAAAAGGATGTAATGATAGCAAAAAGTATGAGCAAAAAGGTACATTATAGGGTCCTAACATCCCCCCCAACTAAAAAGGTTGCATGTCCTCAGGCAACTTCAATCTGAATCAAAATCTAGATACCGACTCTAAGTATGCAAATTACTTAAGCAGTAGCTATGGAAAGTGTTGTCTGTTGGAGCTTTGAATCCTTGAACGCGTTGTAGCCTTTGCCAAGCTATTGTTTCAACCTTCTTGGGCAACTTATGATGAACTTGATATTTCTCTGCTGGCATCCACAGAATAGGAAAATGTAACTGATAACCTATCCATCTTTCAGCACATTGTTGAATGCATTTGATGTAGCTAGGTACCCAGAAGATTGTTGTCTCAAGATTGGTAGGACTAAAGGGATTGTGTTCCTGCCTTTTCTCAGAAGATTGTTGCCAAAACATGTTATTTGCTTGTAGGGAAGCGATCTCTGTGGATTTAATAAACTGTTGACAATCCTGAAGTATTGTTGTATGTAGTTGCCGAATATATTGAATCATCCCTGGTTTCTTCAAAAATTGATAATACTTTGCAACAAAGGTGGCAGTGTTATGTGGTTCTGGCCGTATCCAAAGGAGGCGGTTATCCTCGTTATGCTTGGCAGCTAGGAAGTCATTCTGCCATGTAATTTGATTGTTAAGGAAGGAGGTGAGTGCCCGAATCTAGATATCACCAACAAGAGGGTTAAGGTTAAGCTGTCGGTTCTCAGGGATGGCCTCATTATGAAGATATACCTCACATAGGAGGTGTTGATCAATAGTAGAGGCTTCTGTAAAAGTTCTAACAAAATCTATTGGATTTAACACTACGTGGGGTCTGTCTTCTTTGATTGATTTAATCTGAAAAAATGTAAGTCATTCTATGAGGAAAATAGAGTAATTGGAGGATGGTTTCCTTGTAGCCAACAATTTTTGTGCCAATTCAAACATTAGGAGCAATTTGCCTTTTAGCTCTTCATTCTGCTTCTTATGGACATGGGATTCTTGGCATGTTTGCTCCAAAGCTTCCCAGTTTGAATAGATTTGGTTTAGCCAAAGTAGTTTGTGCTCCTGCAGGCTTTTGTCCTGTGTAATAGCAGACTCTTTTTTCCATTTTTCCATTATTGCCTGCTCATCCCATGGTTGAGTTTGTGTTTCAACATCGCAAGTGATAGGCTGAGGTAGGGTTTGAGTGGCTCGTTCCACAAGAGTATGGGTGTTGATCTTGCTAGGAGGGGAAAATTCATCAATAGGCAGTGTTTGTACAACTTTATTAATAAAAACAAGGGCTTCAGATGTAGCAGTTGTTGTAGGCCAAGGTTCATTTTGAATTTTGGAAGGTCCTACTAGTTCTTGTGTAATAGCAGGGTTTTCTTCTTTGACTGCAAAAGTAGTAGGTGCAAGGGAAGCTCCAGGCATTGGAATTTGAGTTACTTTGTAGCCTGCTTGATAATAAATGTCCCCACATTGAATGCACATATAATCTCTACACTGATTCTCTTTTGTGTTTTCCTCTGTCATGGTCGCTATGCGAGCTAGGGTATACAATTTAAGTTCCTTGTTGTAGGCTTCCTTTACCATTACTAGCTCTTGCTTGTAGGCTTCCAATTCATACCTTAGGAACTCATTTTCTTGTAAGACAAAGGCCATTGTTGGTTCTGGTTGTTGATATTTCATAGGTGTATTAAGGGAGGTGACTAGTTCTTGTGTAACAGTCACAGTCGCAATAGCTAGTTCTTGTGGAGTAACTACAGGATCAGCAGTTGATTCTTGTGTTTCAGCTTCTTGATGTAGAGAAAGTAGTGTTGCAGCACCCTGGGCATCTGATTCCTATATTTCGGTGACAACATCAGCAGTTGGTTCTTTTGTTTCAGCTGTAACTGGTTCTTGTGTAACAGCTATAGCTGGTTCTTGTGTTTCAACTACTGAATGAGTAGCTGGTTCTTGTGTTTAAGCTACTGGATGAGTAGTTGGTTCTTGTGTTTCAGCTACTGGATGAGTAGTTGGTTCTTGTGTTTCAGCTACTTGATTTAAAGAGAATGATGTCACAGTACATTGGGCCTCTGGTTCTTGTGTTTCAGTGCCCATGGGTGGAATAGGTAAAAATTTTGGAATTTGGGAGGGTAGAGGTGTATGAGCTTGTAGCAAGATGGGTTGGGGGTTTAGGGATGTGGTAGTAGTGGCTGCTCTTATTGAGGTCCTCGTTCGTTTTCTTTGTAAAAAGGAGGGAAAAGGAGGAATTTGCTTCTTTCTTTTGCGTGTGGGTTTTTCCTCAGTGATGGGGCAAGGAGAGTTATCTGGTTCAGAATCATCACTAAGGATATGAACAGTAGGAGTAGATGATTCTGGTAAGTTGTGGGGCGGGCTTGGTATGATAGGAGGGTTAATTGGATCAATTGGGTCTGTAGGCGGATTGTTAGGTATTTCTGGAGGGTCTGGAAGGTTTTGTGGTTGTTGTTCTTGAAGATTTTTAGGATGTTCAATAGCTTCTTGAGGGTCTATGGGTGGGTTGTTTAGGGGGGGGTTTTGTTGGGAAAAACCCTTTTGGATGAGTAGTTGAGAGAGATGATGATGGGTGAGGGAAAGGGTGGGATTTTTAGCCTTTTTACAATAATGCGACATATTTCTAAGACATCCGAGAAGATAGTAGGGAATATTCACCAATCTAGCATGTCGTAAATGAGACAACAAGACAAAATCGTACTGGTAGACTACCTGGTATCGGCCTTCACAGGTGAGGTAGTGCTTGACAAACTCTGTAACTTTCGACAAAGGAGACGGCAATGAGCTAAGTCGAACACCCTAGCCTTTAGGCTCAATTTGTTCTTCTGGCAAGAGAAAATCCTACTGGGCATTAAGGATAATGTGTTTGCGGCCAAACCAGCAAATGCCAGTGACAGGGAGACCCGAAACCTATGCTATATCATCCTCTGTGACTGGAATCCGAACCCCTTGAACAATGGAATAATCTTCTTGAATATTTCGAGCAAATTGAAGAACCTATTGTTGATCAAATCCCTGGAGCCTCTGAAAATAACCCAGCCAACCTGCCTGCAGAAAAATTTGATAGACTTATGGATATAATTCTAATAGGGATGTCATGGCGGGTTCGTATCATATAAAATGGGCTCCCATAGCTAACAGCTCAGTAAAATGCACAGTCAGAGAGTCAAGTAACCGCTTCTGAATAGAGTAAGTTTTGTGGGTGAAGGCATGCAAATGGTGGTGAAAACAAATGAAATGATGGGTAAAAAAAGGAATGACGGTAGTCGGTTTGTGTGAAATGATGGCATAAGATTTTGATATTCCCTCCCCCCCCCAAGTAGGGAAAAAATAATGATTTTAAGTGAATGATAATAATGAGTTGGGATCTTCTCATTAGCCATAGTTCAATTGTATTTACATATAAAGTTTACATACCTCATCTTTACCTTTGATTCGTACTTCAAAAAAAAATATAGTGCCTGTCCATAATAGTTCTACAGTAACTGTTGCACCCATTTCGTCACCTTGGTGAGAAAATAAGAGGTGCTTGTATGCCCAGTTGGGTCTTGCTGAGCATGACAGCTGTAGAGGAAAGTGTTAGAGAAATAAAAACAAAACTATAAGCAAGAATTAAACTAATACAAACTAAAATCATAAGTATAGGGGCATAGAGATAACAAGAACAAAAAGACCAATATCACCAATGTTTTTAGGCTGATCTATTGATGAAATCAAAGCACCAAGAAGAAAGGGGACTATGAGTCCCTTCTTCCTCCAAGGGAAGGCGCTTGGACCCTCACAAGCTTGCTCTCCTTACAACAAGAAAAATGAAAATGGTGATGAAAGAACTCCTTAGCAAATCCACTCAATGGAGAGGTGGATTGCTCAATGAAATGGTGCCAATGTGCTCTTGTCAAGGAGTGAGTCCTTAAAACAATATAGGCAGCATAACATTACATAGAATTCCTTGAGAAAATGGGGTGCATTCATGGATTTTTATAGCATTGCTTTGGGCTTTTGTGTAACTTCTTCATAGTGTGAAAAGAGGCCATTTGGGGCATTATTAGGTCTTTGACCAGCCCACCATTCAGATCCAGCCCAGATTTGGAAGTCAAATTAGCTAGGGATCTAAACCAAAAGTGGTTGGGAGGCCGACCACATTCATAAATGCATCGTTTAGCAGGTGCGCGGCTTTTTGCGCTAACAGTCGCGCATCGTGCGCGTATGTGCACATTATACGTTCCTGTTACGCGCACGTGCGTGCGCACCCAACTTCTGTAAAGTGATCTTCAATTTTGCAATACTTTGTATAGTTTTTGGCCTTTTTGAATGCTGTGAGATTAAATCAGGGCCATGAATGACTTCATTACTGTTTTGATGATGTTGAGTTCTTGTCGCCATGTGCGGATGAAATTTCAGTGATAATAGATGCCCCCTGATGGATGAGGTTAGGAGCATACGTATAGCCGAAATCCATCAATTTTTATTCTATTGAGAATGTTGTTGTAAGATAGAATAATAGTGGGATTGTTCAGAGCGACCCATTGGAGAAAAAAGGAACCGGTAGGACCCGACCTTCTATGAGGTACAGAAAATAAAAAACTGTGTACAAACGAGGCAGGCATGCCCCATGCTCGTGTGATGTAACTCTGAAAAAAGATGACTGAAGTGTTGGTGTAGACAACTGCAGCACCCTCGGGGGCAGTGATGATAAAGGCAGAAGACAATTCTGCAAAGGAACATACTCTGAATAATAGGCAATGATCGCGGCAATAAGTATCGACGATGATGCAGGCATTGATGGCCCTACCAAGTTCAGAGGTCTTCGGCAAATGATAAAAATAACTACAATAGTCGCAAAGTAATACCCACCATAACATGAGAAAGTGTTGGCGTCGAATGTTATGGGGGCCAACGACAGCAAGGAGCAATGGTGTTTCACCCTGTGCCGTCCGAGATCTCTCATTAAATGGAGAATGAGAATCAAGATAATGTCGCCCTTCTGGAAAATTGTGTTGATGTCGACAAAAGGGGAACACGACTCCCAGAAGCAAAGGGCTTCATGGAATATACTGAGGTGAGGAAGTGGCAGAGGTACATGGACGAAGTCAAGAAGTGGGAAGACTCAAGACTAGCCTTGGTTGGAGGATGTATGAGATAGAGAGTGGTCGCAACCATGTAACAAGGTCGAGTGTCAGGGGGACGACAAGACTAGTGATAAGTTGTGCCAGAGGCGGGACAAGGTGAACAAATTCAAAGGGTGGAGGTAAGTGACCTGCAGAGTACTTTGAAGATATGGACAATGCCAGCAAGGGTAGATGATAAGTAATGCTCCAACCAAGGGTGACATGGGTTGTGTGTGGCCAAAAGGAATCAAGTCGCCAATGGTGACAAAAAAAAGAAAATGTAATGAATGGAAATAAAGGCGTTTGTACAATAAATAACGAATAATTGGGAAGAAATGTACAAATACAGAAATGGGTGCCCCAATGAGATATGGGTGGCCCACGTAGGGCATACTATGCTTGGAAGACTGATGAAGGGTGGGGGCCCCATTGGTGAGTTTTTGTA
>JASDQU010244661.1:25809-52209 GCA_032191745.1 Picea mariana
ATCATCCCAAGTACCCCGCAAGAAGAGTGCGACCAATGAGAAATAACTACCTAGGGTACAGTAGAAAGGATTAAAGAACTCACTGAAGAATGTAAACAACTAAGTACCAGAAGTGCGCAGATACATGAGAACCTAACCGAGAACCCGGAATTGCATAAACTAGAGTCGCAACTCCAAGAGGTGAAGCAGCATGTAGATAGACTTTAAATGCAGTTGAAGGCCCTATCAACCATAGAGAAAATGAAGCGATCCCATCAGTAATGCGTCACACAGTAGCAGATCCACATGATCTAGAGCAAGGTCATGGAAGTGACGCACCAACTTCAACCTTTGCAAGATAAGGCATGTCAACTATTTTTAGAGATTGAGAACCAAGAGACGAAACTACAACAGGTCATGATTACAGCAGAGCAGCGCCTAGAAGGACCAGTCAATAACGCACTCATTCAGGAGTTCGCCGAGTAGGAGGAAATCACAAAGCAATAGGTCGAAGTGGCTCGAGCCAAACTTGAGGTGCTTGAAGTAGAATTGGCCAGACCTCGGTGACTTGGGACGAGTCACAGGTGAGTGTTGGGGGCTTGTTGGCTCTTGACCAAGTTTTGAGGAATACTTCGTCATATTTGACCATTTTTGGTACTCTGACATCCAGTCTGAGAAGGAGTGCATGGCGAAGACGATATCACGGGATCTCTGCCCCTTTTTAGGGATTTTTGGGCTTTTGGGGTTTTTTGGGAATATTGTAATGGGAAATGGGTATCGACCCTTATTTAGGCCTTTTGTATGTATAAATAGAAGGGTAGGAAATGTAATAAAAGAGATGTGTGTGTCAGCTATGTGATGTAAAGTGAATGTCTTAGTGGATAAAGTAGATCTATGTGATTAGATGTTTGTGTGACTATAAGAGCTTTCTGCCTACTGTAAGTATTGTAAGTGTTGAGTGCATGGGTCAGGGAAGGACTTAGTACTTGGATCTACCCAGGGAAAGAGGATCTAGAAAGCTGCATAGATCTCTTGTCCTAGGCGGGGTAGGATCTTGAAGGATTTGTGTTGTAACTTGGTTTATAGAAGATAATAACAGAAGAAGACTTTGTGGACGTAGCCCCAGGGTGGGGCTGAACCACGGTAACTCTGTGTATTGTGCTAATGTGTTTGTCTCTCTCTTGCTAAGTGCTTTGATATGTTTAGATATATATATTGATGATTCATGCTTATGAGATATGAATGCATGCTAGATATGATATATAATATGCTAAGTGCTTAATCTATTAGGTATAACCTATTTATCGTTGCTAAGTGCCAGATCTGAGTAATTACTGTGGTGCTCTATGCTTTCTGCGAAGACTATTAATGAATATATGTTAAGGAATAACTGATTCTAAGTGCGATGTAAGCAAGATAACCATAGATCTGTGTCCTAGCTAAGGTTCTAGTCACCTAATTCTTGTAACCACCCCTGCCTCTACCTCGGGTGAGACTGAATTTGCTTCGTAGCTATTGCCGAAAGGGCCGGTAGCTAGGGTTTTGTTGGTGCGCTCTTGAACATTGAACCCTGGGTCTGCCCCTGTGCCAACACGAATCCACCTTTATCCTCCAGATTTACACCCAGAGGAAGTCAGTTTCATTCCTTGGGTAACCCCCAACCCGAACCCACTCTGGCTAGGGGAAGTTTTTATAATCCTCATCAGAACATTCCTACTATAATGGTGCCCAACCAACCTTTTATGAATCAGTTCGGAGGAGGGTCTTATAATACTGGACAGGGCCATGGTGCTTACTAGAACCCTGGATGGGTTTTGATTCCCCAACCACAATCTTTCCAGGGAGAGATGCTGCAACCTTGTCTCCCTTTTCTAGCCATGCTCAATCTGCCAGACTTGTCTAAGTTGATGATCGATCATGTGTGTCATGATACTTCCCCTTTCTGATGTTGCAACCCTGTCTCCCTTTTCTGGCCTTTCTCAATCTTCCAGACTTGTCTAAGTTGATGACCGATCATGTGTGTCATGATACTACATGGCCCCTGGTTCCCACCAAGCTTCCTTCGAATATTCCAAAATTAGAAGGCAAGAATGGTGAAGATCCTAGTGATCACGTTACTACTTTTCACCTTTGGTTCTCTTTGAATTCCCTTAACGAAAATTCTATTTAGTTAATATTGTTTCAACGCGCCCTCACAGGGGTTTCCGTGAAATGGTATATCTAGCTACCTAGGGGGGCATACAGAACATTTATTCAGATTGTATTAGTCTTCCTTAACCACTTCCAATTGTCAGTTTGTTACGATGCTGGATTAGAACTTTTATAGACCTTATGCTAGGACAAATCCATTGATATCTTGGATCACATCCAGGAGTGGCGTAGATGGAAGAGGTTGATCAAGACCTACATACCCCCAGATTTCCTGCTAGAGGGGTTCCTTAAGTATCTACAACCTTATATTTTGAAGGATGTTTCTACATCCAGGTTTACATATGAGGAAGAGGCGATATTCAAATCCCAGCAGTTAGATATTACATATTCTCAGTATGGGATGTTATACGAGATTATTCCATACGCACCGAGGTCGAATTATGACCCTAGACAAAATCCTGAGCCTCATGTCGATGGAATTGTAGGCTCCGCCAATGTGAAATACAGAGACTCGGTGACAATCCACTTGAAAGAGTTGTCTCTAAAATAGTATGTAGGAGGGTCAAATTCATCTATGTCTTCCAATCCCACTCAGTCGATGGATGTACATTCCATGCAATCATCGACCGACCCAAATGGTAACCAACAACTAGGCGGGAATAAGAAGAAAGGACGTAATAATAATCGTAAGGGTGGGAAGAATAATAATACACTCAAGGAGAATGGTAATAATGAGAAGACAAATAATAATGTTGGTGAGGGCAAGAAAGAAAGGCAGAAGGTGAAATTTCTCTATAATCTTTGTACAAACGATCACCTTACCCATTTATGCCCCAAAATTGCAGAAATTGTGAGGATTTTATCTCTATCACCAGTCGTGCTGACGAATCCTTTTCCACATAACCAACACATGGCCTCGATCTCCCTGAATGCTGGAAATGTGGCGAGTGGGATTCAAAACCCATCAACACAAGATGGTGATCGTTTATGCATCAATATGGTCAAATCTGAGGTTAATGTAGCCACTTGGTCTCGCAATTATAGTTATCCACAAACTGTACCTGGTCTAGAGTCTCCTCCTCCTCCAGAGACGCCTTTACAGATTGAAAAACTAGAGACATTGCCTCGTATTCTTAAAGGAGTACTCAAGTGCTCTACCCACAATCCTAATACTAAAGCCGCCCAAAATTACTTTATTGTTGAGGACTCAGTTCAAACCCCTTGTGAGATGTCGGCTCTGGAGGTACTCCAAACATGTCCTTCACAGAGGAATTCCTTGCTATCTACATTAGGAGCTCTAGATCCTAGTGGCTCGAAAGTTATCAAGTTTGACATCACATATGTGAATCCTCGCTTGCCTTACCATGTGGCATTCCAAATCCACATGGGTTACTTGAAATATACCATCAAGCGTATTGTTTTTGATGAAGGATTTGCAACATGTGTGATGTCCCTGGTCTGTTGGAAATCCCTTGTCTCTCTGACTCTTTCTCAGTCTCCAACCATGTTGACTTATTTTGACGGTCATTCCTTCCGTCCTCAAGGTATTCTTCCTACCTTTCTGGTCCAGTTAGGTGGTAAGACTGTAGAGGTGGATGTCGAGGTGGTTGATGCACCCCTTGATTATAACTTGTTACTAGGATGCAATTGGACTTACGTTATGACTGCAATCATATCATCTGTATTTCATACTCTTTCTTTTCCTCAGAATGGGAAGATCATGATGATCGATCCATTATCTTTTGTGTATGCTATCCCCAGTGAATCTGTTGGACCATCGATCCTTGTGGTGGAAATTGCTTAGCCAGAAACTAAGAACATCGATGTTGGAATGTATTCATCCCTTATGGGTACCTTCAACTTCATGGCAATGATTCACCATATTTACGCCATGTCCAGTAGGCTCGTTTTGTCAAAGAGGTTCATTCCTTTCCGCACTTCCTACTTTAATGATCCTTGGACCCTACCTTCCTTGAACGCATATTGTGAAGGTCAGTCACATACTAGAATGGCCATGACACTATTAGTAGCAGAGATAGTGTATCAAGTTGTTCTTGACTCTTCCACCAATCTGGATCCTATTACCTCGCAAACATACAAGGAGGATCCTGTTCTAGAGACCATGTGGGCCACTTCGTCATCTTTTTCACATGACTGCCTCGATGAGAATTTACCTTCATATGAAGCTATTGTAGAGGCCATGAATGGTGTTGAAAAACCTTAGGATGATATGCATCATCGCTCTTATTTTCTCCAAGAGATTGCTAGAATTGAATAAGATGACTTTAGATCTACTTTGAGCGAGATAGTCAGTCATGTCATGGTTCCACTTGATACACACTACATTTATGTCGAAGGAAACATGGTGAGTATCTCACCTACCATCACGATCGATATCTCTCATATCCCTGGAAAGATTGAAAATGTATACATCAGTGCAGATCGTTCTCCATAAGAAATTTTGATCTACACCGAACTCTTCAAGGAATTACAAGATGTATTCGCTTGGTCGTATGAAGAGATGTCAGGAATAGACCCTATAATTGTCGAACATAAGATTAAAACTTACCCGAATGCTAAGCCTGTTCGAAAACATCTTAGAGCTATCAATCCCTATAAGGCCCCTACTATTAAGGCAAAGGTAGAGAAACTGCTTAATGTTGGCTTTATATACCCGGTTCCCTTGAGTGAATGGGTATCCAATCCCATTCCTGTGAATAAGAAGCAGGGAACCATCCATGTATGCATGGATTTTCGTGACCTGAACAAGGTCTATCCTAAGGAAAACGTCTTGACACCTTTCATCGATCATATTCTCGATGAGTCTGCATGGAGCGAAGTTTTTTCTTTCATGGACAAATTTTTAGGGTATAATCAAATTCAGATTAAACCTGAGGAATAACATATAAGATGACATTTATTTTCCCTTGGGGTACTTTCACATACCAAAAGATTCCTTTCAGCCTTAAAAACATCGGAGAAACCTTCCAACATGTTATGACCTTCGCATTTCATGATCTCAACCATATAGTCGAATCCTATCTTGATGATCTTGATGCTCACTCCCGTAAGAGAGTGGATCACCCTAAGCACCTTCAACTAGTCTTTGAAAGATGTCATTATTATCGCATCTGGTTGAACCCTCATAAATGCATCTTTTACGTTAGGTCAGGTTGTCTTCTAAGATTTTTACTCTCTGAGACCAGGAATATGGTAGATCCGTTAAAGGCTAAGGCAATACTTCGATTGCCTCCCCCACACACTATTCAACAACTTAAATCTTTACAGGGGAAAGATAACTTTTTACGACGATTTATAGTGAACTATGCCAATATTACTAAGGGTTTCATGCATCCCTTGAAGAAGGACACTCTTTTTATCTAGGATGAGTGATCCCAAGAATCCTTCGATGCTTTGAAGAAAGCCTTGGTATCGACGCCTCTGATGAAGTTGCTAGACTACAGTAGATATTACTTTCTTTATGTCGTCATGTCCTAAGAGACGATTGGTATAGTGTTGGTTCAAGAGGATGATGAGCTCGATGAGCATGTCATTTACTATCTTAGTCTAAACTTAGTCGGTGATGAACTCAAATATTGTCATGTTGAAAAGCTAGCTTTGGGTGTCGTTCATGCAGTCCAATGGTTAAGAAATTATATATTTATTTGTGAAAATATGGTGGTTTTTGATGTCAATCCATTTCAATACGTCCTTACCAGGCATATCATAGGGGGAAAGTATAATAAATGGATTTCCATTCTACAAGAATTCGATCTCGATTTCACTTCTATGAAATCCAAGAAATCACTAGTCTTTGCAGAATTAATATCTGAATTCCCTCGATTAGAAGAGGATGTTATTCATGTTGATTCATTTGTGGATGAACACATTTTCCTTGTCTTTTCGTTGAACCTCTGGTATGGAGACATTGTTCTCTATCTTCAAACTTTGAAGTTTCCTCAGCATCTCTCGCGAGATGACCGACGGCGTATATGATACCAAGCTAAGAACTACCTTATCGTCGATGACACTTTCTATCGTCGAGGAGTAGAAAATATATTGCATCATTTTTTAAATCACGAAGAAGCCGAGTATGTTCTAAATGACTACCATAGTGGGGCTTGTGGTGGTCATCTATCCAAGCTTGCGACAACCCAGAAAATTTTGCGAGTCGGTTATTTTTGGTCGTCTATCTTTAAATATTTTGTTGAAGTGGTTAAGAAGTGTCACCCCTACCAGGTGTTCACTCAAAAAAAGTGCTCACATCTAGTCATTATTATCAGTCCATTCACCAAGTGGGAGGTGGACTTTGTGGATTTCAACCCAACTTCAACTAGGGGAATCATTACATTATCGTGGCTGTAGACTACTTTACTAAGTGGGTCGAGGCCATGCCAATAGTTAAATCTGATGGGAAGACTGTCACCTTCTTCGTATTCAATCAAATTATAGCCAGGTTCAGAATCCTGAGTGATATTTTCATTGATCATGGCAGTCACTTTCAAAAAGAAATGATGGAAGAACTAGCATCTAAACTGGGGTTTAAGCATGGTCATTCTTCCTCTTACTACCCCCAGGAAAATGGATAGGTGGAGGTCGTGAATAAATCTCTCAAGACCATTTTGTAGAAAACTGACATCCAAAGAAAATATGACTAGCATATCATTCTATATCCCGCACTTTGGGCATACCGAACCTCGGTCAAGACTTCCACCATTTTTTCTCCTTTCTAGTTAGTACATGGTGTGGAGTCAATCTTACCTTTTGAATGTGAAATTCCTTCTATTAGATTGGCAGTTGCACTCCTACCTAACATTTTCGATCTCAAACGACGCCTCGTACACCTAGAGAGTTTATACGAGCAGCGTCGAGATGCCTCTATGAATATCAAAGCGAATAAAATATGTGTCAAGGTCCAATATGATAAGTCTGTTTGTCCTCAGTTGTACGTTGAGGGTGACTTGGTCCTTCTATATGACCAAGCCAAAGAACCACTAGGGGAAGGAAAGTTCAAACCCATGTGGCACGGTCCCTATATCATGCAATGTGTTTTAGAAAAGGGAGCCTACGAATTAGAATATTATGAAGGGAACATGTTGGATGAGCCCAAGAATGGGATCTATTTGAAAATATATTACGCTTGAGCACAAATCTTGGGCATAAATCTTTGTATACTAATGCAATTTAGTGTATATATATTTTCCTCTTATTTTTCATCTTCATCTTGCTTATCGAGTTTTCCCTTGGTTGGAAGATGTCAACGGAATCTTTGGTCTACTTAGGATTCATAGACGGGGCCGATCATCATACACGGAACTTGGCTTCCACCACTTGGGTTGTTTACTCACCTGAGGGTCTACTGGTGTCTTCAGGTGACGTATGCCTAGGGCCATCCATGAATAATGTGGCCGAATATAAAATCATTATAGAACTTTTGTGTGATTCCATTTCGCATGGTATTTTCTCTTTGGAGATTCGCCTGGATTACTAGTTAGTAGAATGTCAGTTGAACGACAGTTACCATGTGCGTGACCCTACATTACGGTACAACTTTTAGAACAACATTTTTATTTTATTACTTATCATCACATACCTAGGAGTTCTAATTATGTATCCGATGCATATGCTAATTTTGTTTTAGATTGGCATTTGTCACATAACTAAACCAAAGAAAACATTCTCATCAATGTACACATTGTAACATAAGTAAAGATGAAGAACCATGTTTTTATATATATTTCAAAAATATGATGTTTATAGTACAAAATTGGGGCTAACACCCTCAATACACATATACAGTTGATCATACAATAGCCATGACATCTACACCTATGGCGCCAGATGAGTGTCATGATAGAAAACTATGACATTTGTGAGATGCCAAAATAGTCGCACCCAAGCTCGAGGCACGCCTACCACGAGCTGTTGCATAGCCTCTGACAGATCCTCCACTTGAACCATCATAATCCTTTGTGTCAAACGAGACAGGTTTCCCTGCACGTTTTGAAGGACCCTCTCTACATATCCTCTCGTTGTCTCATCTCCCCGGTGTCTACGAAGATGTCATGGAAGTTCGTCCAAAGGACCTACGCCTGTATCACAGACATGTCTAATTAATACTTAACATCATCCAAAAATATTTTTGTTTTCCTATACAAAAATACAAAAAAAAATGAAATATTTAAAAAAAAAAACTTTGGCATACCTATGTCCCTGTAAGAGGTCCTTGGTGGTAATGGCATGTTAGGGTCCCCTCTGAATTTGATCCCTCCGTAAGGGTATTCATCTAGAGCTATGACTTTCCATCTCCACCAGTAGAAGAAGTCATCGTTGTAGTGTGTTGGAACCCTACCTTCCCCCTGTCGTCTCATCACCTCATTCCACCATGCCATGGATGGATCGTGAGGTCCACATGAAATGATCTCAACTCCAGGTCCCAAACCTAGAACCTGCTCGAAGAAATAGATACACAAGATAGAAGCGAACCCGAAGTTCCTCTTACTACCTTGTTTGCATTTTGTCAACTGGATCTTCATGTTAGCCAGTAGTGAGGTGCACCAATTGTACACCATGGGTATCAAGCACTCTATTGAGTAAAACATAAGTGACCTCGATGCCTGGTGCAATGAGGTCGATCCTGTGATCTTTGTCAAAATGAGGAAAACAATCTTCAGGATTAGATTTTTTATTGCTCGAATGGGGAGTTGACTCCCGATCTTCTCGGTCCCTGCAATACAATGAGCATCTATGTATTCCTCTATTTTCATACCACTCCTAGCTCCCTGGGCTTTGAGGTTGACCACCTCACCCCAACGTGAGAACCCTGTTAAGAAATAAATTTCCTCGACTTCAATCCTTAATGGTTTCCCATCAAGGTTGAAGCTCTCACTATCTAGATTCACGAGAAGCTATATCAATCTCACTTGGGCCCTCATCCCTTTGAGAGACAAAAAATTATATATCTCGCATCTTTTCAAGGCCATTTGGGCCCCTGGATATCTTTCCACAACAATGTCTACCTCCTCATGCTCCCTTTCCCTCCACTCTAGCACCATCCTGCAAGAGAAAAATCATTTTTTGAGTTAGCAACCACTAAAAAACAATGTTTACGGACATTTACGTATGCTACAGTGTTCACAGTCGCATATATGGTTGAGTATACACTGGATGTATTTTAGACAACTGCATATAATCATGTGTGTATGTGAACCAATGAATGGTAGCCTGCATACACCTGAAGTTCTAATTTTCACCCTAAATAACTTAAAAATTGGAACCTAATTACAAAATCTAATTCAATGAAAAGAAAGAGGAGGGGAAGAGGAATTACCTGGTCTAGATGGTAGTCGATTTCGACACTCGTAGCTCCCGTAATCACCAGTTGAAGTTCAGAGGTAATTGGGTCCAAAATCCAATAGTTCGGTAAAAAATACAAATGGTATAGTAAATTTGTCTTTTTTTACTATTTATAGAAAAAATCTACCCGCTTTGCATAGTTTCAGACATTATTTTCACCTAATGGACTAATTTGATAGTGGATTGAGTTGGTTTTTGTAGTTTTATCCAGGGATCCCTACAGTTTTTAGCGTTATATCGTCTGTTCGTAACTTTGGACATGTATTTTCACTACACAACATATAGGATAGGTATCCATTCCATAACGCACACTTACATCGTCCTATGACTGTTACTCATATGCCTTAGGTACGAACCCATTTTATAGCGACACAAAACCTTCTATCTGCTACTAGAAGTGTCGTTATCGAATGGTAGAGACTTACCAAACATGGGTACCCTAGTTAGATCCTCTACTTCGTTCAGTGCCCATGTAGAGATTTTTTCCATAGGAATGGGAGTCCTTTAAACATGAATTTATGTTGAAACTCATTTCCTACTCATAAACATATCGACCTATACCTAGAGGACTTCCAAGGGAGTTTGATTTAATCTATTTTCTGACTCGTTTTCAAAAAGAGAAAAGATTGTCGAGTGAACTTGTCTCTTTCACATTCGTAAATCAGATTTGAAAGGATGTCTATTTGGTGTGAGTTTATCTCTTTTTCAAACCAAGTAGACTAAGATTACGAAAAAGGACATTTTTTGGCGTTAAGTTGTGATTGCATCTCATTCCATTGCTTGCAATATTGAACCTATTGTCGATTCTCGCTTTTGCATTATAAGTCGTTTACCTCAACAGTTTGCATCCTCAACTAAGAAGAGACTTGTTTATATAATTTGCATCTTGACACCCTATACCCAGGAGGAAACATTCCCCCTGGTGTCCATCTCCCGCATGCACCTCCTTACATTGATCATAGGTATGTTCCACTGTTGGAACTAGTTTTTCTTACTTGCGACACTCATCTCCTCCTCTGTATCATATCATTCATTTGACTATGAAAAAACAAAAAAAAGATGGGCGGGAAGGGAGTATTATCTTATATTGGCAGCAGTCATGTCTCCTTTGAACAAAGCACAAATTTTTTGAGTCCACTTATCATCATAATTTTTGTCTTAGCCTGACCTTAGGAAGTTGAGCTCATTATAGAGAGTTTACTCCTCTGACTGGTAACTCTTCCAGTCCCTATGAAGAGTTTGATTGTTTCCTCCTGCATCTCAAGGTTTGATCATTGAGTCTAGGCTACCAGAGTCTTCCATATGACTCATGCTCTTGTTCAAAGGATGTTTATCAACCTGTGTCGACCATTCCTCAGAACTCTTAACTTTGCATGTTGGCCATACCCTCAATTTGTCCCAGAATCACATGAAGTTGTAGTCCTATTGCGCACCCTAGTCCTACTATCCTCATTGGTAGGTAACCTTGAACCTAGCAATCGACATTTTATCATTGGTCGCTGACTGGGTGGTTTCCCTTGTGTTTGACAACAAGAAATCTATTCACACATTGGGATTTGTGCAGTGTCTTGGAGGAAATTATCCCTATTGGTGGTTTCCTCGCCTTGTCAACAGTTTTCCTCATTGGCTTCTATTTAGAGGGTCTTTTTTGTGTACCACTTGCACTTGGCACACACAGAAGACGCACAGGTTCATTGGTTCGTGAACATGTTCTTCATTCGATTTCCTCCGAATCATCAAGCTCCTTCTTTGTTTCTCGTGCTGAATGATGAGAGATGCCTTAATGCTCTCCTTTCAGCAGGTCTTCTTCCATCGAATTCAGATCATCTATTCTGGAGATGAGACCTAGAGTCCTATGAGTACCTAGAGGCTTGCAGTCATTAGTGTCAAGTTCTCTCGCCATCGAAAATTGGGAATACATAAATGTCTCTTGATTGATGGATTCTTCAAGTGTTCGACTCCGAATCCTTTATTCATACTTGTAAGAATGTACTTTGTGCCTTGATACCTAATTTTATCATCGGTAGGTTGTCTCGTGTTTGTTAACAGTATACCTCAATGACAGGTAATCAAACGAAGTCTCATTGTATTCGACCTCAACTCCGATGAAGACTTGCACCTTTGGTGGAATGTGCAGAAGACTTGAATACATCAGTTTATAGTCACAGATTTCCTGAGCTATTGCTACCTTTCATTGGACCAGTACGTCTATGACTTTAGTGATCATGGGAGATCAGATTGTACTCCATTATATACATATATCTTCAGAATGATTTTGAGACTAGTTTTACTGGGCCTTGTTCATGACTATGACAACCTTTAGCATGTAGCCACTTGTGTATTGCCTATTCATGGCCATGGACAGTTGTTTGGTATATTTTCACATGGATCTATAGTGTAATTCAAATTGGTAGCCATGTATGCAAAGTCAATACGGATTGTAATGAACAACTAGTTCTTCCAGCTGGGTCCCCATTACTCCACTTCTGGGTTTTATAATGTATTTTGGCCATCACAGATGTTGGGGTACTATATTCATAGGTAACCTGATTCTTCAGCTGCTTATTTGGCGTTGCCCCCGTGATGAAGACATCTGGCTTGCTGGGCTTGGTTGATTCCATTTCCCCCTCCACCTATTTCGCTCAATCCTTCATCACCCTACCCAATCCTCCATCACCTTGCTCCTCCCTTCATTCCCTCATCCTTCACTCTTCACCCCTTTGCCATTTTTGTCCCTACGTTGCAATAAACAAGCTTAGGATAAAAACATTAGGTTAGTAGTTAGATCAGACTTGTTGATAATAAATTAATTATTAATTAATTAATTAATAATTAATAATTAATTTAATTTGTTTAAGTTAATAATTAGGTTAGTTTATTAGAATAAAACATTAATTAATAAATTACATAAAATATTAAATACAAAATGAAATAAAAATGAAATAAAAAGTAAAAACAATAAAACAAATAAAATACATATAAATTAAAAAAAGAACAATCAAATAATAAAAAAAATAATAATAATAATAAAACAAATGTTAAAATAAAACATTTAACAAATAAAAAAAAAATATAACAAAAAATTAAAACAAAATATAAATAAAAACGAAAACAAATTAATTAAAAAATAAAATCAAAAATATATCCTAAAGTTTCTACCCACTACATTTTCCTTTAAGCTCGGACACCCGGCCCCCCCCTCCCTCACGACACATCACCTCGAGGGCGTCCAAGCAAGTGGTATTGGGAGGGAAAATTTTCACCTCATGGTGGGTCCGAGAAAACCGCTTTCCCCTGCAAAACCGCCCTCCCCCAAATTCACAAAACCACCTTTTTTCGCCAATTTGACCAGTCTATTTCCAAAGGTGATTACGGGAAAACGAAGACAAATTTTCAAAATCTGAGAGAGGTTTTTGTTCATAACGGGATGAAAAATGAAAACCTCTCCCAGAATTTACACAAGTTCCATGAGAAGAGAGAATCAAAGCCATCTTCAAGCCATATTTTTCAGTTTTTCATTTTTCCTGTTTTAGTCCTGATTTTGCGGGAGCTGTTTCGGAGAACTAGAAATGAATTTAGAAAACTAGAGGTTTTTGTTCAGAAGAAGTTTATCTAAAAAATCCTCCCCCATATTGTACATATATATCTTGGAGCGGGAGAATCGAAGAGATCATCGAACCCTATTATTCAAAATTTCGRGAGGCAAAAAGTCAAAGGCCAGATGGTAAAAATTAGATGATTGTACGCAAAAGTTGTGGAGATGATTTAAATCCCATTCCAGATGTCCGTGGCATGAAAAAAATGCAACATAATTCAAGGAAAAATCACAACAAATTCCACTCAATTAGCACCAGAAATTCGATCAGATTCACAAAATCCCTATAATTTGTAATCTAAGATTCAGTTAGATTAGAATGAATCCTTCTCATTTATGACAGAAATTTGTAAATAATTTATAAGTAGTTCTAATTTCGAAGGATGAAGGGTTGGTTCCAGTTAGAAAATACTATATTATGTTGGGAAATATGATCAAATTTTCCCATAGCAACTCTTGATCAAATCGCAGTAATACAGGGCACTGTTACAGGATTCTTGCGTTGATTTCATTGGTGAAGTTTTTCCCTAATATTTTGTCTCTTCCTGTTAATCATTTTGGTGTCTACATTCTGAATTATCCCAAGAAGATATAGGACATAATTTGTTTGAATATACACTCTGTCACTGAATTTGGAATAATTTATATGTTTTCTACTGAATGTCAAGGGAAAAATTCTTCATTGCTCTATTTTTTATTGGATCTCTAAACCCTTTCGTCCACTCCATGCATCAAATTTTTAAATATCCATTAAATTTTCCTATCATGCCCTGCAACATTGGCCTGTTAAATCTGCCTTGATTAAATTAAGATGTGACTCCATTGCCCAATAGTCCATTTTCTCCTATTCCAACCAAACCATTTAAAAAACCAAATACCAATCTATCATAACTAGCCTAAGATCCATACTAAAACAAATATAAATCTAATAGAGAGATCCCTCTTTGAGTCTTGGAGGGCTAGATCCTGGACTCCAAGTGGTTTGATGTTACCTTTGTGACTGCCTCCACATCCTTTGGCAAATTACAGAGTGATAACATAATGGCGACTCCACTAGGGAACCTTCCTCAGAAATCACATCAAGTTACAGATTTGGTTACTGATTGTAGACAGTGACCAGACACAAGAAGGTTGAATCATCTACATGGCAACTCCAATTAGCTCCAGATCAGTTCCAATTCAAAGAATCCAATGGAGGAAGAACCTAAAACATGACCAGACCATCTCAAAATATCAGGTATGCAAGATGGAAGTTTATCTAAGATATGTTAGGTTTTATTTTTAATTATTTCTTCCCTTCTCATGATGGTGATCCAGATCATACCACCAAAATTAATGAAGAGCATGTTAAAACCTAATGAGCCTCAAGATTTTAAGACTAGAATTACAATCCTTGTACATACTACTACACCTGTAAAAATCTGAGATATATACAAGCCTCTTGTGTTACCTCCCATACTCCATGATTTCCCTGTGAATTACTTCCAATATCTTCCCAGATTTGACGGATAATATGGCTACATAATTGTTGAAAAACACATTCAAGTTTTTGAAAATTATCTTGACCTTTTTGAGGTGGAAAACAGTGATGTTAGTATTAGGATTTTTTCTTTATCTTTGCAAAGTAGAGCTAAGAGATGGTATAAATATCTGTCAGCTGCAAGCATCAATGACCTCAATCAATTTGTGAAATTTTTATTGGATCAATGGGTGATCAAAAGGAATCCCTTCCTCATTTTGGAAGAATATAATCACTTGAAAAGACAGCCAGGAGAAACAGTGCAACAATTTTCAGCCAGATTTAATCAAGTTTACAATTCCATGCCTATTGATATAAAACCACCTCCTGGTTTATCTCTCTTACACTACCCAGATGATTTTGATCCAGAGATGTCATTTCAACTAAGGGAAATAAACACCATAACACTCAGGGAGATGCAAAACAATGCAATTAGTGTGGAAGCCAATTTTCTGATCAAAAGGTCAAGGCTACAGGTAGAAGAAAGGAAGAAAATATCAAAGGAGCAACTAAAATCTACAGAAGCTAAATTGGACATTCTGGCCAGCATCATGGAAGAAATGTTACACATGATTAGCATAAGAGAGCAACATGTTGTTCAAATGCATCATGTCTAATTGATTACAGAGAAAGAAAGGGTCATTGTTCCCAAACACGTTGTAGCTTACCCCTGGTATCATGGATTGGAAAACGATCATTTCATGTATTCAATTCACATCACAGTCTAAGATGAAACTCCATCTCAATTTGCAGAGGAACAACTAGCTGATATGATGTCATGTTTGATGACATTTCTTACCTGGATAATCTACCCAAGTATGATCAGTATGATGATGATTATGTGGCTGAAATAGATATTGATTGTTCAAAGAAATCAACAGCATGTTGTTGGGAGGAAGAAGCTCAGTTATAGATCAAATATGGCAATCATCCTTTGCACAACAATCATGACAACGATGAGGAAAATGCAGAAAAATTCAGAGTAAGGGAAAAATATTTTCCGTTATGTTTCTCTTCTTTTCAATTGTTGAGAGAAAATTGTAAGTAAGTTGTCAATAGTAAGGAGGCAGAATGTTCTGATCAATCAGTTGAAGATGCCATTGATGATATGGAGGTTGTTCTAAACCCAGAATTGCAGCCCTTGACCTACATTGATTTTCAAATTCCAAATGAAAGCTTAGAGCCTGAGACAGAATATGAGTTAATCCAAACTAACTTTGTACCATTAAGCTTTAATTCATCTCAATTTTTGAAGAAAATTTTTAATCATGTCATGGATGATAAGCACACAGAAGATCAGGAATTTTCAGTGGAACCAATGCAACAAATATCTCAATTCTTACAACATCCAGTAGCTGATTTCTTGGACGACTTGTGTTGTCAAAGTCATGGTTCACGGGCCAGGTATGAACTTAAAAGAGGCTATGATCAAGACATGATTAGGTAATCAGTTGCATGGTCTATTTCAGTAGGAGTCTCATTTCAATGTTCAAAAAACAACTTGTAGCCATATCAGAAATTGCATGAGGATGCAAAAAGAATAGATACGGTGCTAGATCATGTTGCTGACTTGGTTGAATTTAAGAATCAAGGAACATGTCAGTTCTACCTTGATCCTATAGCTACCTATATGGAGAAATTTTTCACTGGAGATCCCCAATCTATTTCTGGCATTAGTTTAGTTTTTCGGGATTGTCGATGTCTCTGTTGTAAAGATCATACTCGAAATCAATAATTAACGCCTTTGCAAGATCTAGTTCTGATGCTTATTAAAAATAGTAAAAAAACAAAGTTATTGGATCGACTTCTGGAGTGGATTCATTGGCATGTTTCCATTACCTAATTGAGCAGTGATTGTAGTAGATTAGGACAAGAGAGTGTGAATAAGCACATCATTTCGAGCATCTCTTTTCAACATCGTTCATTTTGATTTGGTTTCAATTGAAAGATCAAAACAGGTACAGGTTGCAGAATAAGATTTTGGGATCAACCCAATGGATAAAGCATTGGTCTGCATGTTCATAGTTCAGTGGTCCTTGTCACCTCCTGAAAGAGTTTCCATCCCTAGGTGGAACCTATGTTGGGGTCCTATAATCATAGGTAACCTTATTCTTTAGTTTCTTATTTGGTGTTGCCCCCATGATGAAGACATCTGGCTTGCTGGGCTCGGTTGATTCCATTTCCCCCTCCATCCATTTTGCTCGATCCTTCGTTACCTTGCTGCACCCTTCATTCCTTCATCGTTCACTCTTCACCCCTTCACCATTTTCATCCCTACATTGCAATAAACAAGCTTAGGATAAAAACATTAGGTTAGTAGTTAGATCATACTTGTTAATAATAAATCAATTATTAATTAATTAATTAATAATTAATAATTAAATTAATTTGTTTAAGTTAATAATTATGTTAGTTTATTAGAATAAAACATTAATTAAGAAATTGCATAAAATATTAAATACAAAATATAATAAAAATGAAATAAAAAGTAAAAACAATAAAACAAATAAAACACATATAAATTAAAAAAAAAACAATCAAATAATAATAAAATAAAACAAATGTTAAAATAGAACATTTAACAAATAAAAAAAACAAATATTAAAAAAACATATAACAAAAAGTAAAACAAAATATAAATAAAAACGAAAACAATTAATTAAAAAATAAAATCAAAACTATATCCTAAATTTTCTACCCACTACATTTTCCTTTAAGCTCGGACCCCCCCCTCACGTCACATCACCTAAGGGGGTATAAGAAAGTGGTATTGGGAGGGACAAGTGTCATGTTGAACTTGGACCCCCCCTCCCAATACCACTTACCACCTTAGTGGGGTCCGAGAAAACTGCTTTCCCCTGCAAAACCGCCCTCCCCCAAATTCACAAAACCACCCTTTTCGCCAGTTTGAACAGTCTGTTTCTGAAGGTTATTCCGGGAAAACGGAGACGAATTTTCAAAATCCGAGAGATTTTTCTGTTCAAAATGGGTTGAGGAACAAAAACCGCTCCCATAATTTACACAGGTGTCATGAGCAGGGAGAATCAAAGCCATCTTCAAACCATTTTTTCAATTTTTTTGTTTTTCCTGTTTCAGTCCTGATTTTGTGGGAGCTATTTCGGCGAACTGGAAATGAATTTAGAAAAAAMGAAGGAGGTTTTTGTTCAGAACAAGCTGATATAAAAAAACCTCCCCCGTATTGTACACATATATCTTGGATCGGGAGAATCGAAGAGATCACCGGACCCTATTATTCAAAATTCTGGAAGGCAAAAAGTCAAAGGACAGATGGTGAAAATTAGATGATTGTATGCAGAAGTTGTGGAGATGTTTTCAATCCCATTCCAAATGTCCATGGAATGAAACAATGCAACAGAATTCAAGGACAAATCACAACATATTCCACTCAATAAGCACTAGAAATTCGATCAGATTCACAAAATACTTATAATTTGTAATCCGAGATTCAGTTAAATTAGAATGAATCCTGCTCATTTATGGCAGGACTTTGTAAATACGTTATAAGTAGTTATAATTTTGAAGGATGAAGGGTTGGTTCTAGTTAGGAAATACTAGATTATKTTGGGAAATATGATCAAATTTTCCCACAGGAACTCTTGATCAAATCACAATAATACAGGGCATTGTTACATGATTCTTGTGTTGATTTCATTGGTGAAGTTTTTCCCTGATATTTTGTCTCTTCCTGTTAATCATTTTGGTTTCTACATTCTGAATTATAGCAAGAAGTTATAGGACATAATGCGTTTGAATATACACTATGTCACTGAATTTGGTATAATTTCTATGTTTTCTACTGAAGAACAAAGGCAAAATTCTTCATTGCTCTGTTTTTTATTGGATCTCTAAACCCATTCATCCCCTCCATGCATAAAAATTTTAAAGATCCATTGAATTTTCCTATCCTTCCCTACAACATTGGCCTGTTAAAAATTCCTTGATTAAATTAAGTTGTGACTCCATTGCCCAATGGTCCATTTTCTTCTGCTCCAACCAAACCATTTAAAAAACCAAATACCAATCTATCATAACTAGCCTAAGATCCATACTTAAACAAATGTAAATCTAATAAAGAGAGCCCTCTTTAAGTCTTGGAGGGCTAGATCCTAGACTCCAAGTGGTTTGATGTTACCTCTATGACTGCCTCCACAACCTTGGGAAAATTACAGAGTGATAACAATAGATACTCCTCTCACCTCACACATTAAGGGGAATCTGTTATAGCAAGATTTGCCTCACCCTATGCAATCTTGCACATAAGGCCTTTTTCCATTTCCCTATGCAAAATTGAAGTCCCTTTTTACAAATCCCAGAGATAAAAACATGAGTTTTTTGTATATACGTGCCCTTCCTATATTACAACATGCGTATATGCAGTTTGCACCACTACAACCCCTGTGCATCGATATTTGTGCCCAAAATTAAAAAATGGTGTCGTATTTCCATGTCATGTCACAAGATCAATGATCCTTGGCCTTACATATACTGGAAACATTCTGAATCGTCCCTTTAGTTCCACTTGAAGGCTATAAATGGGCCAAAACCGAGCTATGGAAAAGAGGAGAAGAATTCAACTTTGAGAGAAAAGTTACACTAGAGAAATTATTCACTTCACATTGATTTTTCATCCCTTTGTCCTTTAAGTATGAACACATTGTTCATCCCCCAAGCTTTTTTCTTATTGATTGAGAACCTCATTGTCTCTCTTATTTGATATTTCCTTTGGTGGAGGAATGAAGTGGTGGAGGCCCAGTTGGAAGGAACTTAGTTTCTCGGTTCTGAACTATGCCAACAGAAAAGTTTGTAACTCATTCACTTCTATTGATTACATCTTAATAGAAATACTCTTTTCTCATCCAATTAATATCTTGCGAATATTTGAATTGTTATTCCATGGGCATATTTGTTATGAATATTGATGGATTATGCTATTGAATGTGTTAACATTATATATTATCACCATATGCTTGTGTTTCTTGGTTGTTGAGGACTAGTTGCAGGTATATCTCTTTGGGTCAAGTGGTCAATGATGGACCTCATCGAACATATGGACGAGGTAGGCCTTTTATCTTGTCTTGATAGCATATTTGTTTATATAGCATACTTTATATTAGAGTTTATTTCTGCATTCATTTCCATATTTTGTGGTTTACCCCTAGCCATAGAGAGATTTTCCTCGTAACAAATACGACCCCTAATTTTTTTCTAAGATACTCAAATACTTCTCTATGAATAGGTTTTATAAAGATATCAACGACCTATTCCTTTGTGGAAATATATTCCAACTTGACGTTTTGTTCTATGACTTTCTCTCTCAAGAAATGATGCTTTATTGGAATGTTCTTTGTCTTCGAATGCATGACAGGGTTCTTGGAAGTACTTATTTCACTAGTATTGTCACACATAATTGATATTGGATGTTTAATTTGATTCTTAGGACTTATGTACAACATGTTGTTGCTACATTGTATTATGCTTCTAATACGGATAAGGAAATTGATGATTACTTCTTGATGAACCAAGACACTATACTATTTCCCAGAAAGAACGCTCCACCACTGGTTCTTTTTCTATCATATACACTACCTATCAAATATGCATCTTTGTAAGTTATCAGGAAAAATCATTTCCATGCGGGATACCATAGACTAAATTCCAATGTGCCTTTCGTATATATGAATATTCTTTTGATTGTCTGCAGATGTGTTTCATTTGGTGCAGCTTGAAGCCTTCCAACTAACCCTACTTCATGTATTATATATGGTCTTGAAGTTGTCACATATGGTAGGCTACCTATCGTTGATCTGTATAGAGTTTGATTAGCTTCATTTGATTCATACTCTTTGCTTAATTTACATCCAATGACCATGGGTTTGATGAAAGGTTTGTAATCTTCCATTTCAAACTTCTTCAACATCGCCTTAATGTATTTGGTCTAAGAAATAAATATGCCTTTGCTAGTTTGAGAAATATGCAACCCTAGCAAGAAGGACAATTCTCCAAGAATAGACATCTCAAATTATTTTTTCATTTCTTCTGCAAACTTTTGACTCATTCTATTAACAATACTTCAAAAAAAGATATCATCTGCATAAACTACAATGATCAACATCTCTGCATTGTCAATATTGATGTAAATATTTATATATGTTGTTCCTCTTTTGAAACCTTGTTGCTACAAGTACTTGTTGTAACACCCATTTTCCCCCAGTTTGTAAATATAACTATATTGGCCAAGAGACTATGGAAAACTCAATATGTGTGAATGTTTGATTTGATGGACCTTTGTATAAAAGGTCAGTGAATGTAAATTCTAATATTTAGTAGAAAATGGATAAGTGTTTCATGACTGCTAGAAAGGGGGTGTACTAAGAGAGACCACAAATGCTCTGAAATAGATGGTGAAGGGGACCAGGAATGGTTGCATTAACCTCCACCAACCCAGTACCTTACTGAATTTAATTTCTCAGAACCAGGATAGTCCTCTGACCCAGGAATGAATTACAGTCAGGTTGTTAGGTGGAAGAACCTCTTCAAGAGTTAATGAGGGGATGGGGTAGAGAACCCATCTGTAATGCTTTCAGACATGACCACTTGATGGGAATTCGAGTTGCACACAACCTTGATAATAAAGGAAAGGAAGGAAGGTGTGGTGGGTAGAGGAAGACCTATAAAGAGTGCAAAGATGAGAGGCTAAGCTCTCGGGTTCAAAGAAAAACTAAGCAATGAACGTTATGGTCGCAGAGAAATGGCTAGAAGGGTTATGATACAAGATGATAAACGAGGTTGGTTCTCCTTTCTTGGTATTTTGTAAACTATTTCCAAGATCCTGCAGGAGGAGGAGAGTAACCTTTGTCCCTAATGTCGCTGAGCCAAAAGAAGAGATTATATCTCATAACATCATGGTCTAGCTCGGGGGTGGCTAGTGGTAAATCCGTTAGGAGTGACTAAGCTTATGGTTGAGTAGAAATAGGCACCCCTTTCCACAGTCAAATCATGCCTTCTGGTTCTGATAAGTATTTTCCTATTTTACGTATTGAGCTGGAATAATGGATGAATGCATGGATTTATATATATGTGTATTTATAAATGGTTTATGTGTGGAATGGTCATGATATGTATATGCACTCATCTCTTTGTGAACTTGTGCTTCTGACTAATAGTCTGTATGCCCCAGCTTAGTTCATGAGGCTTCTTAGGACATAATTCTGTAAGACGGTCGAGTTAGATATATCATGTTGATCTAAACCTTTCCGTCTGAAGAGGATACCTCTTTCAGCCTCCTTATTGTGCGACCGGGATTCCAAGCCCAAGTACTTAAACATCTCATGATAAAGGTCAGGAAGGATAGTGAAGTTCAAGCCTTGAAAAAAGGAGGTCTCTTCGTTTGGAAGATGAGCAGACGAGATCCGTTCAAGAGGACCCATATGACCAATACCTAGGAACCTTGGGCTAAGCCTACAAAAGCTAATTCCTCCTGGGTTCAGAGCTCCAGAAGTCTGGGTCTTCAGAGTATGACCAACCTTACCATCCTTATATTGGCTGAAGGTAACCGAGAGACTCGGTTTCCCGTAAGGTTGACCGACGTTAGGTGGTTCCCCAGGTATTTAGGTGAACCTATCATACTCATCAAACTGGAATCTGAAACCCCAAAGGCAGAGCTGCGAAGGACCCAAAACCATAGATCGAGGGATCCTTCGGGTCCTTTTCCAGCCATTAATTTACTGGGGATGTGTGGTGCCAACCCCTTTATTTCAGAGGTCAGGAAATTCGAGAGATAAGAGGAGTTTTCATTGAAACACTCCCTAATGCTAAATCCATGAGGTAACCAAAGTCGTAGATCTATAAATCTACGTGGTTGTATCTCGACCGTGAGATCTGAGGAATGTTAGAAGCTTGTCAGCCTAGGGTGACGTGGTGCAGTGACATCACCCAGGGTGATGTGGAACCCATATCGATATGCCCTGTTTCACCTAGATTTGTGTGTATCACATATCCTATAGGCCCATTGGAATGTAACACGTGTCACCCTGACCCATCCTATGTGTCAGTTCCTGATACGTGTTCGCCTAACCAATGTGGTTGGTGAAATGACCGGGACTCCAGGAGTTTGGGACTTTGGGACTCCGAAGGATCTGGGATGTGGTATGGTAGAGAGATTGAATGGTCTAAAGGTCGAAGCCACATGGTGAGATTATGGGACTTTGGAAGTTCGAAACTCCGAGTGGCCTCGTGTGTAGATAGTAAAGAGGCATGAAGCGTCGAATTCCTCCACAACTGATGTAGGAGAAAGAGAGTAAGCCTATACATGGGATCGGACAATGGATGGCCTTCCGCCATGAAGGAAGGAACTTGGAAATAGTACATGTGAGGTGGATCCATGTGGGTGCCACATGGCCCTCAACCAATGAACGCCTGAATAACTTCGGAGAGACATATCTTCCAATTTTGGGCTTGGTTTTGAGCATGGAGACCATGGTTGGAAAACTCTGGACGAGAAAACTGTCGTAGAAACCCCAAATGAAGGGTTTGATCACTTAAGGATAAAATATTTTTGAGGCCCCATCCCTAGGAAAGCCACTCAAGGGTCGGGTGTGTTACATTTTTCAAGTCTTGAATACCATGCTCTGGGAGCTTACTTTAATCCATAAAGTGATTTATTCAATATACAAACATAATATTCATTTTTTTACAATAAGAATCCTTCAGGTTGTTCAATTTACATTTCGTCCTCTAAATGTTCATTCAGGAATGTTGGCTTGTCATCCATCTGGTACACCTTAAAATTCTTGAAGCTTACAAATGCCAAAAACATTCTAATGGCTTCTAGTCTTGCAACAAGCGCAAAGGTTTCTTCAATTTCAGTACCATCTACTTGAGCATACCCTTTATAGGCCAGTCTTGATTTATTTCTTACTACTTTTCCATCTTCATTCAACTTATTTTTGAATACCCACTTTGTACCAATCACATTTTTATCTTTGAGTCTTGGGACAAGTTCCCATGTATGATTTTTCTCAATCCATTTTAACTCTTCTTCCATATCATTCCCCCATTGTTGATCATTACTGTCTTTTGCAAAGAATTTAGGCTCCATTTTGGACAATAAAGAGAGATTTACCTATTCAAAATTGATTTCTAGCTTTCTCCTAGTCTGAGTCTGAGCATTTTTATCACCAAGAATTAAGTTTTCTAGATGATTTTTATGCACAAAACTTGATGGTGTTGGTGTATCTTGGCGTTCTGTTTCGTCTTCCTCTTCTTCTTCATTATCTTATTATTCTTCCTCATATTCTTCTTCTTCTTATTTATTGTAATCTATTTCTTCTACTTCCAGTTTGTTCTTGTGTGATATTTCTTCATCTATTTTGACATTAATGCTTTCAACAATCTTTTGCAGTATTTTGTTGTAACATCTATAATCTTTTCTTCTTGATGAAGATCCAAGAAAAATTCCTTCATTTGTTCTTGATTTAAAATTACCTAGATAACCATCATCCCATTTGGTGTAACACTTGCTTCCAAATATTCTGAAGTGTTTGATAGATGTTTGTCTTCCTTTCCATAAATCATAGGGCATATTATCATTGTTGACTCTGATTTTACCTATGTTTAAAATGTAGACAACAATGTAAACTGCTTCTCTCCAAAAACTATCTGAATTTTTTTCTTCATTCAACATTGTCCTGATGATCTCTTGTACATTTCTATTTTTCCTTTCAACTATTCCATTTTGTTGAGGATTTCTTGCAGTTGCATATTATATTTTTATTCCATAGGTTTCAAAGAATTGTTCAAATTCATTGGATGTGAACTCACCTCCATCAACTGACCTTAAAAAAATTATTTTCAGATTGGTCTCGTTCTCATCTAAACATTTGAATGTTTTAAACTTCTCAAATGCCTCGGATTTATTTTTGAGAAAGGTAACCCAATTCATCCTTGTATAATCATCAATAAGAAACATAAAATAACTTTCCCCTTGCAAGTTTTTTGTTCTTGTTGTTCCACATATATATGTATGCACAAGTTCCAATGGATTGGATGTTTCATATTCCTTTGTCTTGAACCTCACCCTTGATTTTTTTCCATGCTAGCACTTCTTGCAAACAATGTTTGAGGGATTTTTTATCTTTGGCATATCTCTTACTACTTGTTTGGTATTATTTTTTACCCAATTGTCAAAGTTCATATGACCCACTCTTTTATGCCACAACCAAATTTCATCTGTCTTCCCATGAAGCATTTTTCTCCATCAATTTCATCAAGAATGTATACATTGTCTGAGGTTCTGATTGATTTTGCAACCAACTTGCCTGAATTTCCTTTTTTGATATGACATTCTCGGAAGTCAAAATTAAGAGTCTGTCCTTGGTCACAGATCTAGCTTACAATAAGAAGATTGTGTTTCAAGTTTTCAACATATAGAACCTTTTCAACCTTATCTCTTCCATTATCAAGACTGAGAGTTCCCTTTCCAACTATCTTTGAGTTGCCATTGTCTCCAAAGGTTACATTGGCTTCATTCTTCTTCAAGATGATAAAATTTCTTCTATCTCTTGTCATGTGACTAGAGAACCCATTATCAATGACCCAATTATCCTTATTATTTTGTGCATGAAGTGCAGCTTGAATTAACATGGATTTTTCTTTATTCTGATCTCTTTGTTCCTGATTTATTTCCATGATTGTTGGGGATTCATCTTTCTGATTTTTATTGAAATCACTTATGTAGCATGACCAACCACCCAAGTCAGGGCATGCTACTACAATTCTAGTATGTTCAAGATCTGATACCAATTTGTAGCATCCCCAGCCATCCCAGGGCCGGGCCATGCCACCTTACAGAAAGACTCACTTTCATTTGCAAAAAATATCATACTTAAGAAATTAAAAACAAACATCTACTTTATGTTAACATACACTGAATTATGTGGAAACGTACAATAAATAAAAACATGTGTAGCATACATCATGTAATTAAGCATATATAAAGAGTACTTATATGTTTAAGAAGGCCACCAACTACGTGTAGACCTTTCGTGAACCTCCCAGCCTTATACCACGCTACTCCAAGTTATCAGCAGTGGGTCACCCTTGAGCTGGGACTAAAATCCAACCAGGCTAAAGAGAATCCTAGGCTAGGATGAGGTTACAAAGTCTCTAGGAATTATTATGTCCCCAGGAGTCCACTCACATCCACAAATTATAGTCCCTCATTCCCCACATTCATGTCCCACCCCAGGGAGTGTGCCCCTTCTCTGCTCGACAATCCTTTGGCTACCCCACTCCCCATCCAGGGCTTCAACAACAGGTTGTACATGAAGTCTCAGAGCACTACAACTGTCGCAAGGCACCCTCTTGGAAAATAACTTCCCCAGAAACCTCTCTCACCTAGACACAGTTTCTCACAGGCCTGAATCCTACTTCTTTAGTCCAGCTCCCAAGCCAATCCAATCAGGGTAATAACAACAAAAAAATCAGGTATGGGCTCTAGTAATGACAACAAGCGACATCGGTCTAGAGAAAAGCATGGGTAGCAACATAAAAATGGCTAGGGTGAGATATGGCTCAGGAACTATGCAGTCGTGCTATGCTTCACAAGATTAAAACAGGTTAGCTTCATGTGGTTTGCAAGTTTCATAACTTGTTGGATTCCATGGTGTGTGCCTCCCAACATAAAAGGAAATAATTCTCCCTCAATGTCTAGGTGCCTAAGAAGAATGTCCATAATGGAAAAGAACCCCCCAAACAAATAGAATTTCCCACATATAAATGC
>JASDQU010244661.1:52229-75222 GCA_032191745.1 Picea mariana
GCCTGAATCCTACTTCTTTAGTCCAGCTCCCAAGCCAATCCAATCAGGGTAATAACAACAAAAAAATCAGGTATGGGCTCTAGTAATGACAACAAGCGACATCGGTCTAGAGAAAAGCATGGGTAGCAACATAAAAATGGCTAGGGTGAGATATGGCTCAGGAACTATGCAGTCGTGCTATGCTTCACAAGATTAAAACAGGTTAGCTTCATGTGGTTTGCAAGTTTCATAACTTGTTGGATTCCATGGTGTGTGCCTCCCAACATAAAAGGAAATAATTCTCCCTCAATGTCTAGGTGCCTAAGAAGAATGTCCATAATGGAAAAGAACCCCCCAAACAAATAGAATTTCCCACATATAAATGCATGCACCAAGATTGGCACATGGCTCCCTTGTAGCTCATTTCTCTCCACTTGGGATTCATTCCCTCTTCCATGAGACTTAGGATAAAATAATTATCCTCACCTTAGCATTTAAGAAAATATAATATGATATTCTCTTGGGGTTAAGCCCTTTTCCCTCTAGTCTCTTATCCCTCCCTTTCCCTACCTAGTGGATCTTAGTCCCTCGTAACTCTTTCTTCATGGTCGATCTATACGTAGTGATGTGCTTTATTTTAATAATATAAATAATTACATATACAAAAATAGGATCACTGACCTTAAGTGATCCATGCTCTCCAACCTAATATTCACATAAGCCTCCCACCTTATAAACACTTGGCTCACCATCCTATAAACATAATTACAATTCAGAAAGGGCTCAGCCTTTGGGTATTATAATCCCCTCCCATTATTTATGCACTTTCCTTAGTGCATCATATTTACATATTACAACTAGATTTTCAAAAATATTCAAAAAGGTGCGGGTATTTTTCCCGCATGGCCTCTTCATGCTCCCAAGTGGCATCCTAATGACTATACCAGATCCATTGGACTGTTACTAGCTCGATGGATAGATTCCAGAGCTTCTTGATTTTTCGGTCTAGAATGCATACCAGATGCACTTGAAAAACACCTTCTTTCTCCACCTGGATCACATTCCAATCAATAACATGATTAGCATCATGTATATACTTCTTAAGAAATGATACATGGAATACATTATGAATGGTCATAGATGCAGGTAATGCAATCATATAAGCTACAGGCCCTGTTGGAACGTATTATTTTATTTTTATACTCTTGGTTCAAAGGTTGGAACTGCCCTTCTTTCTAAATAAGTAAGAGGTTATAATTAAGCCCAAAAAGATGGATTTCGGGATCTCGCATATTTCACGATGTACCTACCAAGCCCCGGTATCTCGACACGCAAAATAGCGATAAGGTTTAGTTCTAACCACCGTTATCGAGCCTCTAAGTAAAGATCATTTGATATCATCACCTCGTGCTCTCGCGTTTCGGGAGTTACTCGTCGAACACTTTCCGAACCTCTGAGATGTGAAGTTGCGAAGTCTTTTCAAGTCACTCAAGTAAATATCAAGAATAATCTTTTTAAACCGTAGTTAGTCTCTATCGTGATTTCGCGACTCGACGATTCTTGCCTTAAAATGCAACACCTTTGTAACTCTGATCCCTGAAATCACGATATTAATTAATTAAGATGGGTTAATTAAAAGCTTAAGTTAAATCAAAAATTATAAATAATTTCGCACCATCGCGACTTTGGGCTTTTGGGTCTCAAAGGCTAGAAGCAAAATCGTCTGATACGATGAGCACTGAAAAGGGGATAAAGGACTAAAAGCACGAAATTGCTACGTTGGATTAATTAATGCCTTGAGTAGCTTTTAACCGTACAATCTACGGATGAAGCTTTTAACATTTCTGCTCTTTTCCCAAGTTACGAGTCGTCAAATATTTATGGAATTTATTTGAATTTCATTGAAGTGATTGACAGTAAGATCCCACTTATTTGCTAAAATCTTTCCATTAAACCATTTAACCATTCTGTAGACAAGGACTACCATGAACTTAAGTGTTTAAGTTGAGGGTTTTCTTTCATTATCTCAACTTTCCTTTCTATTGTGTGCAGAGCTATTTCACTAGGATAACTTATGTCTGTGTTTTCAATCTTTTGCGACAGGGGATCTAATTGCAAGGTCATACACCATGGCTCCATGAAAACCACCCAAGGTAGTCGTCTAGATCTCAGGCCAAGGTTTAGATATTGTTTCTGATACTTCACCTCGAAGTATCAATACTATTAAAACATGGATGCATATTTCCAATGTTCTGTAGCCCGAGGTGATAAATTGCTTGGATGATTCTTGCGATGAGGAGAACGATGACATGTCCACCAAATACAAAATCATTGCTCAAGCAGAGATCCACAAAATAGAAGCAAGGCCATGGCTTATCCCCTATAATGATATGGTCATATGGGCACTGGACCATGTAGGCCTCTTGACCAAAACGATTTTCAACGAACAGAGGGAAGCAGTCGTGTCTTTCAGACCAGAGCACCTACAGGCAGTGTATAAATTGTCACCCACTCCAAATCATATTTACAATACCAAATTCCTAGAGGATTTCAAAAAGAAGGAATGTGAGCAGTTCGGGAGAAATTTATTCGATCTGATCAAAGACTGGGTTTCACACCCCACAAAATTCAGGGCTGATACTAATGAAATTTATTCAATCTCCTCTTTAGAGCCACAGTTAAAGTATGTAGTGATGATGGCCTATAGACTATATGGGAAGGAGGACACAACTCACTTTTTCCTCCCATGGGTGTTGCTCATTTATACAATAGCTGAAGGTTTTTATTTTGACTGGGCCAAAATGATGTCAGACAATCTCACCAGTCGAATTATTGAATATCGAGCGCAGAAAGCCAGTGGGAGAACATCTTCATTCTTTATGTATGCCTACATCATGGACGCTATTTTCTTCATGAAACCTTTCCCATTGATGAGTTGGAGCTGGACTCCATCTGATGTTGAGCCTATTCATGTCTACCGCTCGAAGCTTTGGGAGGATAAGGCCAAAGATTTCATCTATGAGATTTTTAATTGGGTAATGGTACCGATGCATGTTTCTCTCTTCGGCCATCCGCCTCCCTAGATTTCAGTTAACATCATGACCAACCTGATTAATGTAGTCGATTGGTATATAGAAGGAGAGTATTCATACATCAGGGTTTTCGGCACCTCCGTTCCCCCCCATGTTTTGTCGTTATTTCTGTTGGATAAGCTAATATGCTACGAGATCAGCAGGCAAGCTATGCTTGGTGGAATAACCAAGGAGATCAAAGGACTATCAAAGAAGGTATGGCCACCCTTCTCCATTCACATTGGGTCGTACTCTTTGTTATATTTTGGCCATGCCAAAGCTGAGGCCACGACCTTGGAGGAAATGAAGTTGGTGAACATTGAGTTCAAAAAGCACGACCCAAATAAGGTTGTGAGTAATCACTTGGAGAATTGTGGCCTGAAGAGATACGAACATGAGGATTCACCCCATGATGAAATCTTCTAAGGTGCGAGGTCCTACTCTGAAGTTTTGAGCCCGATTCATGCCTTGCCACCCAGAGATATGGCCAATTTCCTCAAATTCAAGGAGCATCGGAAGAGTTTCCTCCCCCTAATTTTACAGGGAAAAACCCAAAGCTTCCAGTCGTACAACAGACAAAAGTCAAAGGCTCAAAGAACTCAATTCCTGGCAAGGAGAAAAATCAAGAAGGGACAGAAAAAAAAGGATACCTTGGAACAGGGAGCCGAAATCCCCGATCGAGGAGAGAAAAACCCAGAGGTAGTTGTGCCAGGCAAGCGGGTACTAAGTCAAGCTGAGATACCCTCGTAAAAGGCAGGCGACACCTCACCGATCACATCAAAAGAGCTGGTCGCAGACACTACCCCTAAACAATCATCCAAGGAAATCGACAGTCTGATTGTTGTTATCACACCCTTACAGTTCACAAAGGGGAATCTCGATGTGGGATGGATTTTCAATGAAGAACTGCCCCCATTTCTATAGAGGAGCTGCCTCCTAACAAATTTTTCTTTGATAAAAAAAGGAAGGCCGTGGTGAGGCAAGAATTATATCAAAGAGAGGGAATATGGCTAAAAAATTTAAAATCATAATAGATGGAAAGGACGTGAAAGAGGAAGAATTCACCGAGGAGATAAAGGGAACATTAGGATCTTACGCTACGGCCAATCAGTACTCAGTTGGAAATATGAAGGCACAGTTGAAATGGAAGAACCTCTTGATCGGTAAGTTGGAGGCAAAGGTAGTTACGGCAGAAGCGAATGCCAGGGATCAGGCGAACAAAGGTCTTGAGGAGGCCAGAGTAGCTGACTAATGGGAAATCGAACAAATTAGAGCTGAGCTCAAGAAAATTTGTCAATTGGTCCAAATAAAGAAAGTGCAGGTAAGCCAACAAGAGTTAATGCAACAGTTGCATTCAAAACTATCTTCTACCAAGAACCAGGCCATAGATATAGATACGTTATGATACCAAGCCATCGAGATCCAACAGAAGGTGGAAATAGCTCAGTAGGGATTGCTTGCCAAAGTGGAAATCATCCAAAGTCACTTTCAAACAATTGATCTAGCACTAAAGGCTATTTCTTTAAGAGAAAGGGAAGCTTGGGAGGCTCGAATCACTTTCCAGGAAGTTGTCGTAGCAACAGCAAAGGAAGGAATGGTTGGTAGTGTCAAATTATCCATCTCAGAGAAAACCAAGGGAAATATGTTACTGAAGGCGTGGGAGAATATTATATCAGAGAGCAAAGAAAGAGCTAAATAGATGAAGAATTCTTGTAAAGAGACATTCGGCCTGATAAATAAAAATCTGTTGAACCTTGATAAGGAGGATAGCGTCAGGACACTGGGAAAAATTAACATCACCAAACACCTATTAGATATCAAAAACAATGTCGAAAAGGAACAATCCAAAATATCCCAGCTGAGTCAGGTTGAATTTGCCCAAGTGGAAAAATGGTTAATAAAACCAAGTTTACAATTATAGTCCATCATCATGGAAGACCGACAAGTAGCAAGAGAATTTCCACGAATGGTGAATAATTGTTACACGTTCGAGGCCAACAACAAAGTAGAGCCCTCCAGGTTGATAACCTAGTTGATTGAAAGGTGTGTCAGTTGCGTCGAGCAGGGGAAAGGGCATGCTTCTTGTGTTAAATGATGACAGGCGTTATTCTATTCTATTTCTGGGTTCAAGGGAGAAAAGAAAGGAATGCATTCCACCTGCATGGGGGAAGACAAAGCGCGAGGAAATGAAACAATTCCTTTACTCAATTGTAATCAAAGGTTTCTAGAACGAATGGAATTTGAAGTGTTTTTTAGGCTTGTATAAATAGGTATTTTGAAGAAAAACAAAGGGATTTTTCTTTTGGTAGATTGTAATAGAGAAATTTTCCATCACCAGGAATTAATACAAAGCGAATTGAAGACTCCCTATTCCATCAAGATTGAGTGATGTGCTTTCTTATGTTATTTCATGTTTCATGACATTTTTATATGCATCTTTGATGAATGCTTTGATTGCAATTTGGTACAACCTCTACTGCAACAATCATGTTTTAGTTATCTAATTATTTGTATCTTTTCCTCTGTATCGTCTATTAGCAGGTACAAGACCTGTGGATTACTTAGATCCCTATATTTTATGCTTCATTAAAGTGTTTCTCTTCTTTTTCTCCTTCTGTTACAGCATGAGATTCCTCTCAAAATGATGCCTCACATTGTCTGACATCTCTATGTTTTTCTTTTGCTTCATACATGGTTCCAAATTTTTAACTCAGTTATGGAAAACGACCTTCAATTTGTTAAACTACTAATTTGTCTCACGGTATTTTTTCTCTCATAGAAATCAGAAAATTGAATCAGCAACTTAAAAACAGTAGCCTCTTAAATCTCTGTTCCTTAAATGACTGTCCCTGTTGCAAGGCAACCTCACATAGAACCTGGCCTCTCAGACCAAACCAACATCGCCTTAAACCTATTTGAAACTATTCTAAGAACTGCAACCACCCAGGTTGAACTCAAACATTCATGGGAAGCCATTGAACGAGACATAACCTCTCAAGAACAAGTGGAAGTTAGACGCAGACAACTTAGAAATCAACTATAGTTTCTCTTCCAGTTGTTTGCTCCTTCCCTTATCCTTTACCCTTTTTTGGATGCCTAGACTCTATACTTCCTAGCCTTAAGTACAGACTCTAGAACAACATCTTTCTGGAGCCATTGTCGGGGACGGAGAATCGTAGTCACTTTCCCCTGAGAGAACGACATTTCCAAGTTTCGTTTTTTGATAGTGAACAAAGAGCGAACACCTTGTTAAGGATAAACCTTTATCATTCACTTGGAAACTCCACTTTTAAGTAAGATGGCATCCTTTCGAAGGAATACTAGACAAAACCCATATGCTAAATAGACCGTGCCAGTTTACGACCCTGAAAAAATGCTAAAACCAAGGGGTATTTTCAAACAAAATGCATTTGTTTACCAACCCAAGTATACTCAGTCTAAAGATAAGACCTTTCTTGAACCTTCGTCCTCACGAGAACCTTCTCTCGGAAAAACATCTGACAGTACTGTCGAAGCCGAGACCCTAAAGTTCGAGCAAATCCTACTCGAGATTAAGACCGAAACCTCTCCGATTACCTCTTACGTTAGTAGGGGTGAAACGCCTACCGTAAATCTCATCTCTATCGATATCCCATTGAATCTCAATATAAACCTCTCTGTCACTCAAGACCTCAAAGAAGTTTCCACGCCCACGAATCTGACATCGGTGGGCTCTCCCATTTATATATCCTGCAAGTTAGAGGAACCAAGTCCTCGTTTACCCTCTCCCCCTTTTCCAACTTTCACTTCCCCTGGTAAAAAGTTCCCCGATTTTTTCCCCCTCCACCCCGGGGAAGCTAGAGAGTCACTATACATCTTCGCCAACCCTCTTTATAATGCACCAATTTTCTCTCCTAGGTCATCCATGGCTACCACCAAGGAGGAGCGAGGGAGCAGGAGGTCAAGGCCAACAACCGCCCCCCAGGGTTTTCACCAAAGTGGCCGCTAGATATGCTCCCTTGGTCCTTCCTATACCCCTCCATGATTTACCCAAAAACTATATGAAAAACTTACCCAAGTTCATAGGAGAAGGGGATATAACCACAGCCGAGCATATCAACGTCTTCGATCAATTCACTGATATTCTAGGTCTCTAACATGAGGACGTATGTTCCCGTTTGTTTGTCCAAACCTTCAAGGGACAGGTAAGAACTTGGTTTCGAAGCCTGCCCCCAGGTTCAATATTATCCTACAATGCGCTAGAAGACCTTTTTCTCAAACAATGGGGCGAAAGAAAGGATCATTTATACTATTTGACCGAGTTTGGGTCTTTAAACAAAAAGGGATCTGAAACTGTTATGGAATTTATCCAAAGATTTAACAAGTTGTACAATAAGATCCCTGTTGAAGTTAAACCATCCCAACCCGCAGCCAAAGTAACTTTTGTAAGAGATTTTGAACCCGATTTCGCTCTACTATGAAGAGAAAGGAGAGGGGATAACTTAACCCAAATGCAAGATGACGATGTGGAAATTGAGTCAAACATGATGGCTTCAGGTAAATTAAAAATGAAAATCGAAATGGGAAACAGGGAAACGAAACGTTTTAGAGAACAAACGGGTCCCTCTGGATCTGGAAGGTCCTCAGATGAAAAAATGGATGACATGGCTAGGATAATAAAGGAGCTATCAAACAAAATCTCAAGAATAGAGATATACCAATCCAAATCTGATCAATTCATTAAGAGAGAATTCAAGAGAAAGCCCAATCCTCAAATTCAACAAAGACAGAATAAAAATGAAGATCAAAAAATTCAAACACCTCTAAAAAAGGAAAATTTTATTGGAGGAAATGATATGCAAGAGTTCGAGGATTTGGAAGAAGAAGTAAACAATTTAGGCGACAATTGTATACAACCTCACTTGATGAAAGAAGATTATGAGAAATCTCAAAACATTGAACAATCATCAAGTGCAAATAATAACCTAAACAACGCTGATGATCTCGCTTATTAAGAAATGGCCTACACCATAATGGACGAGCTCGAGCATAAATACAATCTGAGGCCTAAAAACAAACCTGTATCGACTACTCAACCCAATAAAATTTTGCCTAGGGGCGAAACCTACAAGCCTGTCCAATAAGAGACCGAGACGTGAAATAACAAAGGGGTAGACTCGCAGAATATCAACGTAAAGGAGGTTGATACCCAAGCGAGAAGAACTAATACATTTGAAATACGAACACCTAAAATGCCCAGAACCATCAAAAATAAAACAGTGCAAACAAATAAAATGGATAGGAAAGAGTTCGAAGTTTTAGCCAAGGAAACGGATAAAATTGCGGGAAGTTTATGCCTAGAAAGCAAGATAAATAAGATCAAGATACCAATACCTTTGGTCGAGTTGGCGAAGAATCCTGTGTACCGAAAGAAAATAACCAAGATGATGATTTTTTTAGATTTAGAGAGTCGGCTTGATGTGATAAATCTGGAAGATGATAAGCCTAATATCACTTGTGTTCCACTTTTTGAAGGTGCCAAATATACCATCGCCCCCTTCTATATTAGCCTGAAAGTGCACGATCGGTTGTTGCATAATTGCATGCTGGACTCTGGGGCCTCTCATAATGTAATGCCCAAATCCATTATGGATAGACTAGGCCTCGAAATCACCAGACCCTATGGAGATATTTCCTCATTCGATTTAAGGAGATTTAAGTGCATGGGCATGATAAAATATTTAGTAGTCTCCCTCGCCCAGATTCCAGTGAAAAATGTCCTAATGGATGTAGTTTTCACTGATATACCCCTGAAGTACAGTTTGCTATTCTCTAGATCTTGGGGAGCCAAGATCGGGGGATCCCTTCAGCTGGATATGACCTACGCCATGATCCCTATTTTTGGCGAGTAGTTCACTCGGTTATACAGGGAAACACGGTTGGCATATACAGTAATTGATCCTCAGAATCCTAACAATTACCCTATTTATATCGTCGATCAAGACCTAGGAAATTGTATTCTGTCTTTTGACGATAGTGAAAATAATTGTACGGAAGAAAGTTATATTGATGAAATCAAAACTGAAAAGACAGCTAAAAATGTGTATAGCATTGGAACTTGGAAAAAAAAAATTGATGGTGCTTCTTCATGTGAAGGAGCAGGTGCGAGCGTGATTTTCATAGCACCTGAAAATGAATTCGTCGTCCCCTTCTCTTACAGGCTACAATGGGATATAGACTACACAAACAATGTATGCGAATATGAAGCTCTAGTCTTGGGACTGGAAGCCGCCAAGAAGCTAAACATAAAGAACTTAGAAGTCTATGGGGATGCAGAACTGATTGTGAAGCAGGTAAATCAGTAGAACCAACCCAAGCACCCAAGACTGAGGTCCTACATAAATTGCACCTGGGTTCTAATGGAAAAATTATTTTCGTCTGTAAAGGCTCATTTCATCCCATGAGCTAAAAAACAGTAAGCCGATTCACTGGCCATAGCAGCGTCGACTTTCGCACCCCCTACTGCTTTCAAATTAATATAACACATAGAGGTAAGGAACAAACCATCCATACCAAACAACATACAACATTGGCAGGTATTCGAAGATGATGAATAGATCAGAAAGTTCCTGGAAATGGTGGATGATTTTGCCGAAACTCACATCGACCAAGAAAACCAAAATGACCATACATGGATTATGTAGGAAGGGGAGGAGCCTCAGGAGTTCCAAGAAAAAATCACAAATCATCACATGCTAGTGTTAAAAAATAATCAAATCCCTAAGTGCTTGATACCTCTGGAAAGGTTATTTGACCAAAATGACATGCCTCTGAAGTCTACCTTGCAGCCCCAACCAGAGGAGGTCGAATATTGTGATGTAGGCACCGCTAAAGAACCTATGATAGTGAAACTATCAAAGTACCTTCCTCCCGAGATGAAAATAAAGTATGCAGACTTACTCGGGCGGTACAAGAATGTTTTTTCATGGACTTACGATGAGTTGAGAACCTACGACACCTCTATGATCGAACACAAGATACCTTTGAATCCTAGAGTTAAACCATTCAGATAGAATCTCAGACAAATCAACCCCATTTTATTGCCCATGGTCGAAAGAGAAGTGAAAAAGCTCTTAGACGCAAAAATAATCGTGCCTCTTAGGTACTCTGACTGGGTGGTGAACGTAGTCCCGGTCAGGAAAAAGAGTGGGGAAATCAGACTGTGCGTGGATTTCAGAAACCTAAATAAATCCTCTCTCAAGGACAATTATCCTCTACCCAAGATGGATCACGTCTTAGAAAAGTTATTTGGTGCTAATAGAATGTCAATGATCGATGGGTTTTCGGGTTACAATCAGATCGTGGTCAACAAAAAGGATAAGGAAAAAACCACTTTCACTACACCTTGGGGTACATTCATGTATGAAAAAATGCCTTTTGGTTTGATGAACGCAGGTGCCACCTTCCAAAGAGATATGGACATCGCCTTCATCAGTGAAAGAGACAGATTCGTGGTTATTTACCTTGACGACCTGACTGTGTTCTCTAAATCCGACGAAGACCACCTAATACACCTCCAAAGAACGTTCGAGAAATGCTGAAATTTTGGTTTGTCCTTGAACCCCAAAAAGTCTCATTTCGCGATGCAAGAAAGTAAAATCTTGGGCCATATTGTGTCTCGAGACGGAATTAAAATCAATCCAAAAAGGGTTGAAGCTATAGACACCATAAATATTCCTAGAAACGTTAAAGAAATTCAGTCTTTTTTAGGAAAAATAAATTTTTTGAGAAGGTTCATTCCGAAATTTTGCTGAAATTGTGAAATTGATCACAGATATGCTCAAGAAAAATAGCACAGTCAAATGGACGGCCGAAGCCAAAGCGTCATTTGCCTGGGAAAAAAAAATTATAAGTGAAGCACCTATACTAGTGATCCCTGACTACCTAAAAGAGCTTTTGATTTTCTCATTCACATCTGAACACATAATTGCAGCAGTACTCCTCCAAAAAAATGAGGAAGGTTTTGAGCAACCGATAGCATTCTTCAGTAAAAGTCTTAGAGATGCAGAATTAAAATATGATATAATGGAAAAAAAATCATACGCTATGGTAAAGGCGCTAAAATCTTTCAGGACTTACGTGCTACACTCCAAGTTGATAGCATATGTACCTACCTGTGTTGTAAAATACATATTGGTATAGCTCGATAGTGACGGGAAGAGGGGTCGGTGGCTCGCCAAGATTCAAGAATTCAATCTAGAAGTGAAGTCGACAAAACTGGTAAAAGGACAGGGTTTGGATAAGCTCATGGCTGAAATGAATTTCCAAGCACTCAGGATAAATAACCTACAGGAATATGAAGGAGATGTGGACATAGATGCTTTTGATGACCAAATATCTGCGACTGAAATCAAAGAGAGGTTTGTTTCATCAAGCTGGTATAAAGACATAGTATCCTACTTATTGACCCTGAAGTGCCCTCATGATCTGTCTCCATCTAATACCAGGACACTAAAGCTACATGCGATGAAGTACTATATATCCAAAAGCAAATTGTATTGGAAGGACCCATTAGTCTTCCTACTAGTTTGTCTAGTGGAATCTGAAACAGAAAAGGTCGTAAATGAATTTCACGAAGGGGTATGTGGAGGACATCATGTGTGGAGGGAAACAACTTATAAAATCCTGAGAGCGAGATATTATTGGCCTAGGTTATTCTCATATGTCAACGCCAAAGTTAGAGCCTACAACCCTTTCCAGTTGTTCGTAGGCAAACAAAAACTCCCAGCTCTACCTCTGGTCCCGGTAAAAGTAGAAGCCCCCTTTCAACAATGCGGATTGGATTTTATAGGAAAAATCAACCCACATTCCAGCGCTCAACATAAATGGATCCTAACTACCACAGATTACTTCACCAAATGGGTGGAGCCCATTCTGACTAGGAAGGTGACCGATTCAGTGGTTATAGATTTTCTGGAAGAGAACATACTGTCCAGATTCGGCTGTCCCCAAAAGATAGTCACGGACAATGCCCAGGCATTCAATTATATGGAAATGGTTAGTTTTTTACAAAACTATAACATCATATTGGGCCACTCCACCGCATATTACCCTCAAGGAAATGGGTTAGCCGAATCATCAAATAAAAGTTTAATTACCATAATTAAGAAAGTGTTGAGTGAAAACAAAAAATCTTGGCATGTGCATCTCAAGTACACTTTGTGGGAAAATTGGATAGGCATGAAGAAATCTATTGGCACTTTGCCTTTCCAATTGGTATACAGGACTGACATGGTATTTCCTATAAATCTAGCGCTTCCTGTAATGAAGCTCTGGCAAGATGAGAAAGAAGAACCAAACCATGTCACGAGGAGAATAAAATAGTTGATTGAGGTTCACCAGCACAGGGCTGAGGTGGACGAAAGGATGTAAAAATACCAGGACAACATGAAAGCGCTATTTGATCATAAGGCCAAAGACAGGGAATTCCTCCCTAGCGATTTGGTTTTGAAATGGGATGCTAGGAGGAAAGACTCTGCAAAACATGGAAAATTTGACCATATCTGGTATGGATCTTTCAAAGTCACAGCTTCTGAAGGGAATAATTCATTTCTATTATAAAATCTAGACGGTAAAATCGTCAACGCCCCTATCAACGTGCGTTATTTGAAGAACTACATGCATTGAATGATTGTTCTGAATTTCCACTGTATATATCGGTTTGTTTTCCTTGTTTTTGTTTTAGAGATTTTCGGTAAGTTCTACTTTCATCGCAAATAAAATAGGTTAGAAATTTCTTAGAAGTTGGGTTACGAAAGTTTTCAATACGTTGAGTTCCATAAATCTTGATTCCTTGATGCTTTTCATGTTGTTTGCCTGCAGGATTACGGCTTATGGTCCACACAGTAAAGGGAGAAAATGGACGGTCACGCATCGGGAAATTGAATCGCCCAAAAAAGGTGATAAAAGAAGATGTGTTAAGAAGAAAACGAAATGGTAAGGCAAGGGTATAAATCTCTGAAACATCTGGTTTTCAAACGAATATCACTTAAGCACAGCAACGATCTCATGAAAAGGATATGTTTTCTTGACGTATCATTAAATAAAAAACTTTTACTGTGGATTTAAAAAAAAAGCTCACCTAGACAATTCAAAAATATTTAAATCAAAGTGGGAAGTAAAGCCTCTCTAAGAAAAAGTTCTAAGAGTCAAGATTGCATTGTATGACCCAAGTTGTATGATACTTCAAAACCTTCTCTATCATCTCCTCACTATCCTTGGCTCTCTCTCCTTGAAACCCATATACCTTCACCTGGCCTCTACAGAGGAAGAAGAGTTTACGCTTCATCTCCGGAAGCTAGCAAGCCAATCTTAGAAAATAAGCCAGCTGTCACAACTCCTCGGCCTCCTACCGAGAAAATTTATGCATGGGTTGTTCCTAACTCTCTTAGGTTTTTTAACAGGCTTTGAAGGATTAATTCTTGCTCAAAGGAAGATCCCTGGAAATAATTTCTCCCGTAATTTCCTACAAACTAAGATGTTTTGAAAGTCAAGAAGAGCTCAGTCCAGAGAAATCAAAGAGAGTAGACTGGCCTCTGTTGCAATTATTACACAGATATCACCCCTGGTATGCTTATACTGATAGATTGCCCCCACTTCATTTAAAACATATGCGGCAGATGGCGAAAGGAAATTCAAATTGATTACCCCCATCTAGTCCGCAAAGATGATGAAAAGAAATTCATAAAACAATTTCCTTCATCTCAGCATTTAAATGAAAAATTACTTTGAAGTGGTGAAAGGAAATTCAATAAAGGGAGCCAGATAACTTCACTGGGGTACTGAATAGGCCCGCTGGCAGTGAAGCAATATCTAAGATATCTGGAAGGTTGTCATACATGTATTACACTGTACTCTGGTAACCAAATTCTTTCAAAACTAGATCTACATCCCAAACTCATGCAGGGTTACCTGATTAAGAACATGAAATTCACTTTGTTTGATGCAAGCCAAATCCCACAGGACCCATTGAATTTCCTAAGATTGTTTTGATCATCTTAAGCAGTATCGAGCTCAGTATCGAGAAAAGGAAAGTTACTGAATGGACTTCAACTGAGTTTAGAAGGTGTTTGAGTTTTAAAAAATCTTTCCGGAAGTAAAGACGAAATCTCAGGTTTCCCTTTGTACCCTCTTCCTAAGCTAGTTTTCACATAAGCAAACTAGCGACTCCATCTACCCAATAAAGGCACTTGGTCTACTATTCTTCTCATCCCACAAGGAGACGAGATCTCTAGTTGAAGCCTATGTTGGAACGTATTATTTTATTTTTATACTCTTGGTTCAAAGGTTGGAGCCTCCCTTCTTTCTAAATAAGTAAGAGGTTATAATTAATCCCAAAAAGTCGGATTTCGAGATCTCACGTATTTCACGATGTACCTACCAAGCCCCAGTATCCCGACGCGTGAAGTAGCGATAAGGTTTAGTTCTAACCACCGTTATCGAGCCTCTAAGTAAAGATCATTTGATGTCATCACCTCGTGCTCTCACGCTTCAGGAGTTACTCATCGAACACTTTCCGAACCTCCGAGATTGGAAGTTGCGAAGTCTTTTCAAGTCACTCAGGTAAATATCAAGAGTAATCTTTTTAAACCATAGTTAGTCTCTATCATGATTTCACGACTCGGAGATTCTTGCCTTAAAAGGCAACAACTTTGTAAATCTGATCCCTGAAGTCGTTTTATTCATTAATTAAGATGGGTTAATTAAAAGCTTAAGTTAAATCGCAAATTATAAATAATTTTGCACCATCGTGACTTTGGGCTTTTGGGTCTCAAAGGCTAGAAGCGAAATCATCCGATACGACGAGCATTGAAAAGGGGATAAAGGACTAAAAGCAAAAAATTAAAGGAGATAAGATGGATTAATTAATGCCTTGAGTAGCTTTTAACCGTATGATCTACGGATGAAGCTTTTAATGTTTCTGCGCTTTTCCCAAGTTACGAGTCGTCAAATATTTATGGCATTTATTTGAATTTCATTGAAGTGATTGACAGTAATATCACACTTATTTGGTAAAATCTTTCCATTAAACCATTTAACCATTCTATAGACAAGGACTAGCATGAACTTAAGTGTTTAAGTTGAGGGTTTTCTTTCATTATCTCAGCTTTCCTTTCTATTGTGCGCAGAGCTATTTCACCAGGATAACTTCTGTCTGTTTTTTCAATATTTTGCGACAGAGGATCTAATTGCAAGGTCATACACCATGGCTCCACGAAAATCTTTCAAGGCAGTCATCGAGAGCTCAGGACAAGGTTCAGATATTGTTTCTGATACTTCGCCTTGAAGTATCAATACTATTAAAACATGGACGCATATTTCCAATGTTCTACAGCCCGAGGTGATAAATTGCTCAGATGATTCCTGTTATGAGGAGAATGATTCCATGTCCACCAAATACAAAATCGTTTCTCAATCGGAGATGCACAAAATAGCAGCAAGGCCACAGCTTCTCCCCTATTATGATATGGTCAGATGGGCACTGGACCATGTAGACCTCCTGACAAGAACTATTTTCAACGAACAGAGGGAAGCAGTCGGGTCTTTCAGACTAGAGAACCTACAGGCAATGTATAAATTGTCACCCACTCCAAATTGTATTTACAATACCAAATTCCTAAAGGATTTCAAAATAAGGAATGCGAGCAGTTCAAGATAAAATTATCTAATCTGATCAAAGACTGGGTTTCACACCTAGCGAAATTTAGGGCTGATACTAATGGAATTTATTCAATCTCCTCTTTAGAGCCACAGTTCAAGTATGTAGCAATGATGTCCTATAGACTGTATGAGAAGGAGGACACAAGTCACTTTTTCCTCCCATGGGTGTCGCTCATTTATACAGTCGCTGAAGGTTTTTCTTTCGACTGGGACAAAATGATGTCGGACAATCTCACCAGTCGAATTACTGAATATCAAGCATAGAAAGCCAGCGAGAGAACATGTTCATTCTTTATGTCTGCCCACATCATGGACGTTATTTTCTTCATGACGCCTTTCCCATTGATGAGCTGGAGCTAGACTCTGTCTGATGCTGAGCCTATTCATGTCTACCACTCGAAGCTTTGGGAGGATAAGGCCAAAGATTTCATCTACAAGATTTTTAACTGGGTATGGTACCGATGCATATTTCTATCTTCAGCCATCCACCTCCCCAGATTTCAGATAACATCACGGCCAACCTGAGTAATGTAGCATATTGGTATATAGAAGCAGAGTATTCATACATCAGGGTTTTCGACACCTCCGTTCCCCCCCATGTTTTGTCGTTATTTCTGCCAGATAAGCTAATATGCCACGAGATCGCCAAGCAAGTTGTGCTTGGTGGAATAATCAAGGAGCTCAAAGGACTATCGAAGAAGGTATGGTAACCCTTCCCCATTCACATTAGGTCATGCTCTTTATTAGATTTTGGCCATGCCAAAGCCGAGGCCACGGACTTAGAGGAAATGAAGTTGGTGAACATTGAGTTCAAAAAGCATGACCGAAATAAGGTTGTGAGTAATCACTTGGCGAATTGTGGCCTGAATATATATGAACACGAGGATCCACCCCATGATGAAATCTTCCGAGGTGCGAGGTCCTACTTTGAATTTTTGAGCCGGATTCAGGCCTTGCCACGCGGAGATATGGTTGATTTCCTCAAATTCAAGGAGCATAGGAAGAGTTGCCTCCCCCTAATTTTATAGGGAAAAACCCCAAATCTTCCAGATGTACACCAGACAGAAGCCAAAGGCTCAAAGAACTCAAGTCCTGGCAAGGACAAAAATCAAGGAGGGACAGAAAAAAAGGATACCTCGGAACAGGGAGCCGAAATCCCTGATCAAGGAGAGAAAAAACCAGAGACAGTTGCGCCAGGCAAGCGGGTACTAAGTCAAGCAGAGATACCCTCGCAAAAGTAGGCGACACCTCACCGATCACATCAAAAGATCCGGTCACAAACACTACCCCTAAACAATCATCCAAGGAAATCGGTAGTCCGATTGTTGTTATCACACCCTTACAGTTCACAAAGGGGAATCTTGATGGGAGATGGATTTTCAATGAAGAACTGACGCCCATTTCTGTAGAGGAGTTGCCTCCTAATGAATTTTTCTTTGATAAAAAAAGGAAGGTCGTGGTGAGGCAAGAATTATATCAAAGAGAGGGCATAGTGGCTAAAAAATTTAAAATCATGACAGATGGAAATGCCGTGAAAGAGGAAGAATTCACCAAGGAGATAGAAGGAACATTAGGAGATTACGCTATGGCCAATCAGTACTCAGTTGGAACTATGAAGGCACAGTTGAAACGGAAGAACCTCTTGATCAGTAAGTTGGAGGCAAAGGTAGTTATGGCAGAAGCGAATGTCAGGGATCAGGCGAACAAAGGTCTTGAGGAGGCCATAGAAGCTGACCAATGGGAAATCAAACAAATTAGAGTAGAGCTCGAGCAAATGCTTCAGTCGGTCCAGATAAAAAAAGTGCAGGTAAGCCAGCAAGAGGATTTGATACAAAAGTTGCAGTCAAAATTGATTTCTGCTGAGAACCAGGCCATAGATATAGATATGTTCTGGTACCAAGCCACTGAGATCCAACAGAAGGTGGAAATAGCTAAGCAAGGATTTCTTGCCAAAGTGGAAATCATCCAAATTCACTTTCAAATAATTTATCAAGCGCTAAAGGATATTTCTTTAAGAGAAAGGGAAGTTGGGGCGGATCGAATCGCTTTCCAGGAGGTTGTTGTAGCAACAACAAAGGAAGGAATGGTTGGTAGTGTCATATTATCCATCTCAGAGCAAACCAAGGGAAATAACTTACTGAAGGCATGGGAGCATAATATATCAAAGAGCAGAGAAAGAGATAAAGAGATGAAGAATTCTTATGAAGAGACATTCAACCTGATAAATAAAAATATGTTGAACCTTGATAAGGAGGATAGCGGCGGGACACTAGGAAAAATTAACATAGCCAAACACCTGTTAGATATCAAGGAGAATGTCAAAAAGGAACAAGCTGAAATATCCCAGCTGAGTCAGGTTGAATTTTCCCAAGTGGACAAATGGTTAATAAAACCAAGTTTACAATTATGGTCCATCATCACAGAAGACCGACAAGTAGCAAGATGATTGCCACAACTGGCGTAGAATTGTTACACTTTCAAGGCCAACAACCAAGCAGAGCCCTCCAGGTTGATAACCCAGTTGATTGAAAGGTGTGTTAGTTGCATCGAGCAGGGGAAAGGGTAGGCTTCTGGTGTTAAATGATGACAGACGTTATTCTATTCTATTTCTGGGTTCAAGGGAGAAAATAAAGGAAGGTGTTCCGCTTGCATGGGGAAAGACAAAGAGCGAGGAAATGAAACACTTCCTTTCCTCAATTGTAATCAAAGTTTTCTAGAACGAATGGAATTTGAAGTGTTTTTTAGGCTTGTATAAATAGGCATTTTGAAGAAAAACAAAGGGCTTTTTCTTTTCGCAGATTGTAATAGAGAAACTTTCCATCACCAGGAATTAATACAAAGCGAATTGAAGACTCCCTATTTCGTCAAGATTGATTTATGTGCTTTCTTCTGTTATTTAATGCTTCATGACATTTTTATATGCATCTTTGATGAATTCTTTGATTGCAATTTGGTACAACGTCTACTGTGGAAATCATGTTTTAGTTATCTAATTATTTTCATCTTTTCCTCTGTAGCATCTATTAGCAGGTACAAGACCTGTGGATTACTTAGATCGCTATATTTTATGCTTCATTAAAGTGTTTCTCTTCTTTTTCTTCTTCTGTTACAGAGTGAGATTCCTCTCGAAATAATGCCTCACATTGTCTGACAGCTCTATGTTTTTCTTTCTCTTCATACATGGTTCCAAATTTTTAACTCAGTTACGGAAAACGACCTTCAATTTGTTAAACTACTAATTTGTCTCACGGGATTTTTTCTCTCATATAAATCAAAAAATTGAATCAGCAACTTAAAAACAATAGCCTCTTAAATCTYTGTTCCTTAAATGATTGTCCTTGTTGCAAGGCAACCTCACATAGAACCCGGCCTCTCAAACCAAACCAGCATCACCTTAAACCTCTTTGACACTATCCTAAGAACTGCAACCACCCGGGTCAAACTCRAACGTTCATGGGAAGCCATTGAACGAGACATAACCACTCAAGAACAAGTGGAAGTTAGACACAGACAACTTAGAAATCAACTATAGTTTCTCTTCCAGTTGTTTTCTCCTTCCCTTATCCTTTACCCTTTTATGGATGCCTAGACTCTATACTTCCTAGCCTTAAGTACAGACTCTGGAACAACAGGCCCAATCCTTTCTAGGATTTCAAATGGCCCATAGTAACGAGCTTCCAATTTGGAACAGTTTCCCAACTTAAGGGAACTTCTATTGGCCTTCATTTTCAGAAACACATGATCACCAATACAAAATTCTCTGTGAATTCTTCCCTTATCAGTGTAGATTTTCTTCCTGTCTTGAGAATCCTTTAAATTTTTCTTTATATTTGACATCTTCTCTTCCATTTCCCTGAGTAACTCTGGCCCAACCACTTCTCTATCAACTGGGTTGTCCCAGCTTATTGGTCTGTTACACTTTCTTCCATAAAGTGCCTCAAATGGGCTCATATTTAGAGATGCTTGGTGCCCATTATTGTAAGTAACTTATACCAAGTGTAGATAGTCTTCCCATTTAGATGGTTTTTCCATCACATACATTCTTAGCATATCCTCTATCACTTGGTTCACCCTTTTTTTTTCCCATTAGACTCGGGATGATAAGTTGTGTTGAAGTTCATATTTGTTCCAAACTCTTTGAATAATCCCTTCCAAAACTGAGGTAAACTTTGGGTCCTTTTCAGAAACAATTGCCTTGGTTATTCCATGCAAGTGTGCTACTTCCCTTAGATAAATATCAACAACATTGGTTTCCTTGTGAGTAATCTTCATTGGAATGAAATGGAAAGCTTTAGTAAGCTTGTCCATCACCACCATTATAGAATCATGATGCTTGTTTGTTCTGGTAAATTTGGTGATGAAATCCATTGACACCACTTCCCACTTCCACTCAGGAATGGGAAATGGTTGTAGAAACCCAGTTGGGTGTCTATGCTCAACCTTGACCTTTTGACACTCCAAACATTTAACAATGTACTTAGAAATTTTCTTCTTCATGCTTGGCCAATAGTATTGGCTCTTGACTTGCAATGGTTTTCTGATATCTTGGGTGTCCATCATAAAGTACATTATGCATCTCCTTCAAGATCATACTCCTCAATTCACAAGAATTGGGTACATAAATTATGTTCATGTACAAGAGAATTTCATCATTTCCCAATTTATAATCTTCAACATTCTGTTGCATTTTACCTTGATGTAATTTTGTTACTATCTCCATGTACTGCAAATATTCTTTTGCAGCCTTAGAAATTCTACCTTTAAGATTAGTTTGATACATTCTAATGGTTGTATCATGCATTTCATGCACTCTCATGTTGAGTGCATCAACCATTTTGTTCTCTTTTCCTTTTATGTGCTACATATCAAATTCATACTCACAGAGAAACTCTAACCATCTACTTTGTATGTCATTTAGAGTTGGGTGATCAAATAGATATTTCAAACCATTATGGTATTTCCTCAACTCAAACCTTTTTCCCATGAGATCATCCTTCCATTTATTTAAGGCATGCACTATGGTTTCCAACTCCAAATCATGAGTGGCATAGAGCCTTTCATGTTCTTTCAATTTTCTGGATTCAAAACATACCACAAAACCATTCTGACTGAGGACTCCACCAATTCCTTCTTTGCATGCATCTATGCAAACCATGAAATCCTCATTAGGATATACAATTATCATAATTGGAGAATTTTTTAACAACTTCTTCAATTGTTGGAAGCTCCTTTCACATTATGTTGTCCATTGAAACTTCACCCCCTTCCTTTGCAAGGAAGTGATCGGGTGAGCAATCCTTGAAAACCCTACAATGAATATTTTGTAGTAGCCAGCTAGACCCATGAAGGATCTTATTTCTATCACATTCTTAGGTTCTATCCACCCTTTAATAACTTCAATATTTTTAGTGTCCACTGCTATCCCTTATTTGGATATGATATGCCCCAAATAGTGAATTTGGTTCTGATAAATGAGCACTTGCTCAATTTGGAATATAATTGGTTCTCTCTTAACACTTGTAACACCATCCTCAAGTGATGCTCATGCTCTTATTCTAACTTGGAATATATAATAATTTCATCCAAAAAGACAATGAAAAACTTGTCCAAGTATTCTTGGAAAACACCATTCATTAAACATATGAAAACAATGGGTGCATTTGATAACCCAAATGGCACCACTGTGAACTCATAATGACCATACCTTGTCCTGAAGGCAGTCTTGTTGATGTCTTGATCTCTGATTCTCACCTGATGATAACCAGATTTGAGATCAATCTTTGAAAATATTTTTTCATTCTTCAATTGATCAAATAGATCATCGATCCCTGACAAAGGATACTTGTTATTTACATTTACTTTTTTCAATTGTATGAAGACAATACATAGTCTCAATGTCCCATATTTCTTATTCACAAATAGGGCTAGGTCACCCCAAGGTGAAACACTTGGGCATATATACCCATTCTTCATAAGTTCTTAAAGATACATTTGTAGTTCCTTTAGCTCTGGTGTAGTCATCCTGTAGGGAGTCTTGGATACTAGAGATGATCCACACATTAATTTTATAGAGAAATCAATATCTCTCTTTGGGGGTGTTAGCGATCAAAAATGTACAGGCATTTTTGAAAGAATGATGCCTAATATTGTAGGGAATATTTGGCCAACTTCCTAGACTCCAAATGTATATTTGAAAGCACCATTGGAAAGCTTAGGATTTTTAGATGTCAATCGACTATTTAAGCATGCAAAACGGACTCTCCATGACTGAGAAATTTGATTTTGAAAAAATCTGTGCTTTCACCAGCGCAGAAGGCAGAATTATAACTAATTAGCTGGTGAAAGCTCCGCCTTTCACCAGCTAAGGAGCGGATTTTTGGGTAAATTAGCTGGTGAAAGCCTGTAATGACCAGAATACTCGAAATTTCACCCAGATCAGAAATTTTTGAGCCAAAAAGAGATGAAACCTCTTGGAATAGATAGGTGGTGAATTATCAAGTCAAAATCTGAAGGCCATTCTTGGAGATGAAAGTCAAAAGGGAATTTTTTGACTAGATTTGGTCATTTTCAAGGGAAAAATGATAGGGATTTTCGGCACACATCATCAAATTCGAATTCCAGTTTCAGAGGAACAGATCAAAGAGCCTTGGAAGGCTAGGCTACACTTCATCAACTTTCAACCAATGTTTGAAGACCAAAAGATAGAGATTGACCTCATCTTGAGGATCTCTCCTTATCTTTTGTAAATCAGTTTTGACTTTCTATTTTTAGAATATCACATCCATTCTTTTAGGATCTGAAAACTGATTGTAAAAGGCTATAAATGCCTAGTTTTTCTAAAAGTCTGGGGGTTCAAATTTGGATACTCTTTTGCTATTGTACCAAGACACTTATTTTTCAATACAGAAAGACAGTCTTCTTTTGTTGTTAATGACAGATTTCTTCATCTATTCCATGTTCTGTACTTTATTTCAGTTTATCTCAGCTTCTAAGAACTGTTATCTTCTTATTAAGCTCATGAACTTGAACTAAAGGAATTCTTGCTGGCTTGTATGATCCTACACACTACTGTACTTGATTATCTAGATCAGTTTTCTCCATACCTTTTGATATTACTCTGTCTGGTCATTGATTCCTAAAAGCATTGTTTCATTCGATTGCATTGTGAGTTGTCTTCCCATTAGCTACTCTCTATTATCCCATTGATCCACACTTTCATTATTCATGATTCATTAAGTTACCAA
>JASDQU010244661.1:80381-114600 GCA_032191745.1 Picea mariana
AACAGATCAAAGAGCCTTGGAAGGCTAGGCTACACTTCATCAACTTTCAACCAATGTTTGAAGACCAAAAGATAGAGATTGACCTCATCTTGAGGATCTCTCCTTATCTTTTGTAAATCAGTTTTGACTTTCTATTTTTAGAATATCACATCCATTCTTTTAGGATCTGAAAACTAATTGTAAAAGGCTATAAATGCCTAGTTTTTCTAAAAGTCTGGGGGTTCAATTTTGGATACTCTTTTTCTATTGTACCAAGACACTTATTTTTCAATACAGAAAGACAGTCTTCTTTTGTTGTTAATGACAGATTTCTTCATCTATTCCATGTTCTGTACTTTATTTCAGTTTAGCTCAGCTTCTAAGAATTTTTGTCTTCTTATTAAGATCATGAACTTGAACTAAAGGAATTCTTGCTGTCTTGTATGATCCTACACACTGTTGTACTTGATTATCTAGATCAGTTTTCTCCATACCTTTTGATATTACTCTGTCTGGTCATTGATTCCTAAAAGCATTGTTTCATTCGATTGCATTGTGAGTTGTCTTCCCATTAGCTACTCTCTATTATCCCATTGATCCACACTTTCATTATTCATGATTCATTAAGTTACCAAGCATCCTTAGTCGACAACCCTAAGGAGTTTCTTGGAGTGATAACAGGGGGTAGTCTTAGTATCTCCTTGAACACATCCTCAAAATATTTCATAACTGCATGATCCTCAAGATTGGGCACCTTATCCTTAGGTGATTCCTCCATATGAGCTGCAATTATTTGGGAACCCTTCATGTAACTCTTCTTCAACTGCATTGTTGAGATCTCTCAGACAGTAACTGCCCTAGGAATTCCTTGGACTTTTCTTGGGTTCCCTTCCTCATTCAGGAAAGTAAATGCCTTTTTATGATAGTCTAAGATAGCATGTTTTTGGTCCAACTAATCCATATCAATTAGACATTCATATGAACCCAAGGGTAGGATATTCAAATCTACCTTGGTACTTATCCCATTCATGTCCATTGGACATGATTTAACTAGCTCAACAACTTTTCTCTTGGATCCTGTAGCCAACTGCACCAGCCAAGATTTCCCATGCTTTCTTTTTGGAAATTGTAATCTCTCCACCACCTTAGGATATATGTAACTATGACTAGATATTGAATATATTAAAATATTAAAGGCATGGTTATTGATCATACATTCTATTTCAATCATGTGTGATTGAAATTCTGCTTTCTTGTTGTCTAGGGCTGCATAGATCATTGGAACACTTCTGCCCACGTCCTCCACTATTTCATATTGATGTACATTGTGGAAAACTCTCACTTTGTCACTCCTATGAGGGTAATTTATATACATATGATCTCCTTTACAACCCCAACATTGAATAGGTGTCTTCCTTAGCCTTTTCCCACCTATCTCAATCATTCTGGGATCTCTAGAGATTGGCAGTCCTTGAGGACTATTTCTGAAGAATGGTGGCTTATTCCCTTTCTTTCTTTGTTCCATATTGAACTTCTTCTTGTCTTCCCAAGATTTTTGGAAAGTAGGCTTTCCTTTATGTTGATCATATAGGAATTTGTATCTCCTTATGGTCTCCTCCAAAGTTTTAGGATCATCATGTTGAATCTTATCACTGATGAAAGATGGAAGCCCACCAAATATCTCTTGATATTAATTGTCTCATCTTTGATGAAGGAGACATACTTCAACAGTTCCAAAAAATTTATTTCATACTCATCAATGGTCATACTTCCTAGATTGAGTTCAAATAACTCTTTCATTTTTCTTTCAAAATATCTCTTATTCAAGTATTTCTTTTCAAAACACTTATTGAATTCCTTCCAAGTAACATTTTTCTCTTTGATGTGTTGCACCTGCACAAGTTGATCCCACCACATGGATTCCTTTCCCTTAAGCTGATAGATAGCAATTCTTCCTTCTGCATGAGAGGAATAATTATGTAATTAGAAGTATTTTATCATGCCTAGAATCCAGGTATCGACATCTTCACCCTTCTTGTGCTCACCATAAAAAGTAGGAGGTTTGATATTGTTCATTTCTCCTCGCATTTCATTCACCCAAACCTCTTATGATGTTTCCTGATAGGGGATGGACTTGAACTTATGTGTTCTCTCCTATTGGAATACCTTTGGGAGTGATGGCGATGTTTGCTAACACTCCTTGATCTTCCTTTCTCATTAGGAGACGTATGGCTTCCTGATTTTCTTGATCCATTCTCCTTATCCAATTTCTTTTCAATTTTGTTTAGGCTCTGCATTAACTTCATATTGAAGTCTTCTTGTTGCTCTTTGTCTTTCATAAGCCTATCATTATCATCCTTGTGACTCTGGACATCTTTCTCCAAATTTATAATGATCTCTACCAAATTCATGTTATCATCCTTTTCTTCTCCATGTCCATTGGAGTTTGTTCCTTCCATAGCCAAATGGACATCCATTCCTCTAATCTCATATTCCTGGTTGTACGCCCCATATGTGTTGAGGAAAAGATATGAAATGATATTACTCAAGCATTTTCAGATTTTGCTTGGCTAAAGCAAAATAGACGAGAATATCACCCTATGTTTATAGCCATCAAAATTAATATCCTAACTCACAAGTATTGATTACAAGTGCTTAGGATAGTCTTTTTATAAATAAAAGCTTGCTGGAAAATTCATTATTTATATGATTTTCTGAATATAACAGTTGCTGAAATAAATGTAAAAACAGAAGTAAAGACACCAAGTCGATAATCAAGACATATGAGACATAAAGAAAAACTTTATTTCATTCCAATTCATCAAAGAGTCATCCTTTTTACAAAATTTCGTGAAGAAGTTTTGTACCAAAGTCAAACTTAGACGTCCCCGGTGAAGCATACAAAATGACCTTTGACAAAAAATCAAAAACTGAACTCTAAAAGATGGCTCAAGTTGCCACAGATTGTAGCCCAATCGAATCTGCACAATAGCCTTTGTTAGTCATGAAAAATAATGCACAAACAGACAAGTCCACATAGACAATCAAAGATAGATCAACACCTCTAAAAAACAAGTGTCTGAATGATGTAATTCAGCCCTGAATCTTGATGCCTACAATAAGACCCTACTATCATAAAAAATAATTAGGCTTGTGATAAATTAAGGAATGAATGAAAACTGAAATATCTCAACACAAACTCAAAGAGAAAACCTTAGTATGCTTCTCCTTATATCATCCCTTTGTTCCTCCCTTTCCTTTTTCCTTTAAGCAAATTAGAATTGGTTGAAGTAGTTCAACTACTTCATTAGTTAAGTTAACTAAAAACTCAACCAACTTTTAGCTAGGGGGAAAGGTAATAAATTATAATAAGGGTTATAAATAAATAATAACTAGTAGGTGGGACCCCTTGTGACTCCCTTTAGCTCTTAACAATCATAACATAACTAGTTAATTAAACAAAAACATCTCTCCTTGTGACTCCCATCATCACATTCATGTTTGACAATTTATCTCATGATTTTTGAAATTATCTCCAAAATATATCACTCATATATCCAAAGAAAACATGTCGTCCAAAATTTATGAAGTCAACTGTCATCAACAATAAATAAAATAAAACTTAAAATCCATATTTCCCAGTCTGTGAGACAATCTTTCCCTTGTTGCTGCTATCACCTTTTAGTATCTACGAATTTTCCTTAGGCTGTGTGGAGCCTTTAGGTTTAATCTTGCTGATCACATGAGAGAAATTGTCCCTCAAATGCATGCAAGAGGACACAGATTTATCAAAATCATTTGAAGGTGAGGAAGGGGCAATAGTGACTTTCCCTTTGTCAGGGACATGGTCGGCCTCGGGTTTCAACCTTTTGCTTGAAAATCTCACTCTTGTATGTATAATTGATTAGAAAATAGTTCCTTTAACAACCATACATGGAAACTCATTAAAAATATGAAATAAATTTTGGCTCAGCAACATATCAAACTCATGCAATCCAATCCATACAAATTATTTAACTGTTTTCAATGAGCAGGGGGTGAACAAAAATTTCCTAGGATATGCGAGGGGTTTGTATTGAGCAAAAAAATGTTAAAACGAGGGGGGAAAGAATCATGGTTACTTCTCACAGACAACACACAATCAATTGTAATGTAAACCAAGGGACATGTCACTGTAATCCATCCAAGAAACTGCTATTTCAAACTGTTACAATACAAAATTCTCTTAACTGTAATTAAATTTTAGGAATAGAGAGTGAAAAATGGATAGGGGAAGGCGATGGGATTGTAATTAGCGAAAAGTGAAATAATGGTAGGGAAAGAGAGCGAATATTGTTCATAAAATTAATTAAGTAATCCATAAAACCATTCTACATCAAATGCAAAAGATCAACCAAATAATCATTGTGATCAATTAACAACTACTATGTGAATTAATCAATTCTATGTATTAACTTGCTCATCGTTCACAATTAAATCTTTAACATAGCGTCATCAAAACAAGACAATATGATTTCCACAACAACCTGTAGAAGAGTTATGTTTCTTCTTATTTATCCACTTAATGTTTTAAAACAATTTCCAAATGAACACACAGTCACTTATTTCCACTCTGTTCAGCCTCGAAACATCAACCACTATCCATGAATTACTTCTTTAATCAAACATAGACACAAAAAGCATGCCCGATTTCATCCCTCAATTCCATTTAACAATTAAATTGTAATGAGACCATACTGTCATAGAACCCATACCCATTTCTGATGTTGTAACCACTGATACAATGCACAATGTCCGAAAAACATACACAGTAGGCAAGTAGGACAAAATATCAATTCTTTAAATTGCAATGATCCTGATTGAGCAATTTAAATACACAGTAACAACAACCATCATTTAAATTCATAATACGTTGTATAAAAAATACACCTCAATTCATAACGCAAGGAAACATACTCCAAATGAAACCATAACAATGTTTGAGTCATCAATCCAACACAAGGAGGTAGTGATGGTATGCTCGATTCTATTTCTCAAATCAATCAATTAAAACCATGTTAAGCCATTGAATCAATTGTCACGACAAACGAATACAATGATTATACACCAACCTCATTTCAGAATTCAACTGTGTAATCATCTAGATTAACAAAGATGAGCCCATAATCAAACCATTATCGATGCTACTCCACAACAGTCAACAACATACCCCACTAGAACTAACTGGTTCATTTATCAAAATCGGGCTTGAATAATCAAGGGTTCGCTCTGTGGAACCAACACAAGGAAACTAGAATCGGCCACCAACAGTAGGTGAGAAACCTTCGAGACAACATGGTGAACACACCAATAGATTTGCAAGACCAGGTGATAGTTCACCAGGAAGGATAGCTTTAGAAAAGAGGAGAATAGGTCCCTCACGGGCCAATAAATAACACCCAAAACACGTAGGGAATAACCCTCACGTTTTTTCCCAATCAACCCGAGTAATGATGATATAAAAACAAATCTATGAAATAGCAATACACCTCAAGGCAAGCCCCTTGGAATAATATCCATTGTAACCAAATACACAGACACCAACAGTATAAACAAGCCCATACCCAGGTGAAATGATATACAGTGACACAAGATGGCTTGAAATCAAACCCAACAACCCCATAACAACAATATGACTGGCCTAAGTGACAAGAACTGTGTGGAGTCAACCGGTCAACTCTGGACCGAATGAAACCCCCCAATCAAGACCAGTAAGGGTGACAGAGAGCCTCCATGGCATCTAGTACTCAAAATAATCAATAAAACTATGAATTCAACCATCATTTATATTTGCAATGAAAACCACACAAAAAATCCACCCCAGAGAAATATCACAAGTTTACACAATTGCCAATCTCAAGAAAATCACAGACCCATACATAACCGAGCCAATATCTATTTCATAACCAGAGCAGGTTAATGGATGGTAAAAAAAGACATACCTATAATCAAGGAGCCTTAAAACACGAGATTGGCTGAGCAGTTCTTCCTCTACTTGAAAATCAGAGCTTAACCGTAGCACAACACAATTGATCAATAGACAAGCTAGGGTGATGACCAGTGAAAGGAGTATGGAGTGACGTGCATTAAATGCATGTCGCTTCCATCATCTATCCATTTAATTACTTAGTAAACGCCAGCCAACCCTCCATTAATCCATCCAATTAATCCATGCATCGAAACCAACATCCATTATTTGCCAAATGTGCCACCCTATGTTGCATTAACCATTGCCAACCATACTAAAATGCATATCACATGTGTTTCCATATAAATCAATAAATCATATAGCCACTAACCCTGTTAGATAGGACTAACAAAAATCCTTTTAATTCCAATGCATATAGTGTAGCATATTAGTATAGTCTATTTTCTTCCTTTTGTATTTTGTTTGTATTGCTTTTATCTCTTTTCAACTGCTCTTATGTGTTGTTACTAACATGTATCTTTTGCAAGTGTCACAGTAATGAATCAAGGAACAAATAGCAAAGGTAACAATGGATAACATAAGCCATCATAACATGAATTTAGAGCCTAGAGAAACAGAAACAACACATAACATGCCTTATCCATCATCCATTTGTCGCAATTAGAACCAACATTTCACCATCAATCATGTAGAGCCCTGCAAGTAGTGTCAAACAAAAATAGAAACATCAAATAAGAACATGATCCTCCAATCTACAAGGGGGTCCTACCTACTAGTATTATATATGTCATTAGCTTATAATTAATAGGCTTTAGCAATACTTTGTGGGCGAAATGCTCGTTGTGATTTTAATCGTCAACAAACTGGCGACTCCACAGGGAAATTTGTTTTCAACAAATTTAGAACTCAGAACTCATATTTTCACAGACAAAGAATAGTTGATCAAGAAGGTATAACCAAAATGATTATGCAATATGGCAAAGTGAGCGGATTTAATGGAAAAATGACCAAGAATTTGGGAATAAATCATGAAAAATGTTAAGTATGAGGGGATTTATCCCTATATGCATAATCATTCAACCAGAATCTTCTCTTTACTCCAAGGAGAAAAATTTATGGACTTGCTCTTTTAACTCTCAAATGGATGAAGAAAAGGAAAACATAAGCGAGAGATAACCAATTTATTTATAAGACAACAGTGAAAGAAAATAACAAATTCAAGTGTGGTTTCAGAGAAAACATCATAACAGTTGTGTACGCTTGATTGTTATTGACTAGCAATGCCTTGCAGGAGTGTATTTGTGGCAGAACTGATCCAACATCTTATAATTTACCAAAATCAACTAAAAGATGAAAAAGAAATAAAAATCATGACAGAAATAAGACTACAAAATTTAAAACAACATAAATAAGATGACAGAAATGTAAAGGCAACAGGAAATTATTAAAACAGAAAGCAGAAATCAAACTACCGTAAAAGAGGGAATGAAAAACAGTGGCAAAAAAACAAGTAGATCTAGACTACTAGTATACAGAAAATCCAAACAACATTAGAACTCTTCAAGTTGGTTCCACGTAATGTTTCGAGTGAGAACCATTAGTGTTGTAGGAAAACAATCACTCCTGTAAATCCTTTAGAATGTAAGAATTAGTGCCCAGGATAAAAGCAATTTTGAAAGGACCTAGCCATAGTTTTTGGAATTTTGAATGTCTTCCTCTATAAGTGTGAGTTGAATCCCACAACAATACTTTTTCATTAACTTTAAATTTGACAGTCTTGACACTCTTGTTGAAATAATTCTTAATCGTTTACTATCTCCTTTTAATATTATCCAAAGAAAACATCCTTTTCTCTTCCAAGGCTAGGAGTGTGTTTATCCTTTGCGAAACATTGGAAGAATATAATTCTTTGATCTGTAGCATCAACCTTAAGGAAGAAAGTTCCATCTCAGTTGGCAGGAGGGCTTGTTGACCATAAACAATCTAGAAAGGAGTGAAACCAGTGCTTACCTTGGTGGTAGTTTGATCTTCCCAAAGGGAGTAAGTGAGGAGAGTGTGCCACTGAGTGAAATTTATCCCCTAAAATCATCCTTGGGACTCCTTAGATATTGAGTTGTCCTGCCACGTCTACTTGTTGACGATGCTCCTGCATCAATGATCCTTGAACTTCCATATACTGGAAACACTCTGACTCGGCCCTTCAATTCCATTTGAAGGATATAAATTGAGTCATATCCAAGCCTTGAAAACAATTCCACAATTCAACTTTGAGAGCAAAGACACTCTGGAAAAATTTCACTTCATATTGAGTATGCATCCCTTTATCCTTGAAAGTATAAACTTATTGTGTTCATCCCCCAAGATCTTCCTTCTTTGTGATGGAGAACCTCATTGACTCCTATATATGAGCTTTCATTTGGTGGAGGATTGAAGTGGTAGAGGCCCAGCTAGAGGGACTTAGTTTCTCATTTCTGATATGTGTCATTACAGAGGTTTGTCACATATGTACTTCTGCTGATTATTTTAATAGAAATATTATTTTCTCATCCAATTGATATCTTGAAAATATTTGAATTATTATTCCATGAGAGTAGTTATCATGGATGTTAATGTATTATGATTACATTATATATTATTACCATATGCTTGCATATCTTGGTTGTTGAGGACAAGTTGCAAGTATAAAGCTTTGGGTCGTGTGCTCAATGATGGTCTTCTTCGAATGTCCAGACGAGGTAGGCTCTTATCATTGCCTTGTTATCATTTTATTTATATATCATACTTGAGATTAGAGTTGATTTTTGTGTGCCATACCATCTATTGTGGTTTACCCCTATCCATAGGGATATTTTCCTCGAAACAGCATTGGCGACCATAGTTGGGAATGATATCATTTTTGTGGATTCGAGTGTTTTTCTCCTTGATTTTCTCTCTGTTTGTTTGAGTTTCCTTGTCTATTGTTTCTTGATAGCTTGTTTTTAACCTTGCATCTTATTTTCTTGGCTTAACCCTTTCCCTAGTAGTTTTTTTCTTGTTATACGCAGTTTTTCCCTTGACAGACATGTACATACGTGAGTTGTCTTCCTTTAGGGAGAATATATACACATTTGTTGCTCAAACAGTCGCATACATTATCTCTTAAGTCTTGTTGGTTGAGTTTCATGTTTTTTGGGTGAGTTTTGTTGGTTCTTGAGTCTTCTTGGGTACCTATTCTAACTGTTAAGTGCCTACATAGTGATATGAAGCCTTTTTCTTGTTGAATTTTTGGGAGGATTTCTTTCTTATAATTTTTTTCATTGGTTGTCCCTGCACATTGGTCTAGGTGTTTGCTTCTTGGTATCCTTATTGTATTTTATCTTTTTGCTTGCAATAGGGTCTACCTGTGAGGTTTCTATTCAGTCCTTGCATTTTCTTTTCTTTATATCGAAAATACAAAAATATTTTCTTATTTGCATTATGGAATTTTCACTTTTGATTACTTTGCATTGATTTTGACACATTTGGAAATATTGTACTTCATTGAAATTATAGAGATTGCATTTGAAAAGATTGCATTTAGAAGCATACCATATCTTTGAAATTCAAGACTAGTACTTAGTAGTGTTTTTATATTTGCTTATTTTTATATGTTGAGTCGTAATACCATCAGTTTCACGATCGCGCCTCTTGAGTAAGCAAAATCCATTAAAATTAACATTGATTAATTAAAATTGATTAGAAACAATTTTATCTTTCAGGTTGCACAAACAAGTAGAGGACATAGGGCCTTGGACTAGGATTTTGTGAGTAAAATTCTCCAAGGCTATTAAACTAAACATATGTGTCTAACCAGGGAGTGGTGAAACCCATTGTATAAATCGATGACGCCAGGAGGTTTCACTCACACTGGAGTTAAGCACAAGGTCACGTGAAGTTGGTTGCAGAGATAGCCCTCTAATACCTTACTAGCGTCATAGATATTTCTAGGGTTCTATTCATATTTGGGAGTCTCTCTAGTACTTTACCTCTATGAGAAGTGGTGCTTTCAAGATTCCAGGATTTGTTACCCTACCCATACAGTGGACCAGAATTTCAATTGTTCGCCTGTGCATTGTTTATATTGTGGTGACTCTAGTTGTTTGACATAGGTAGCCACATAGGTTAGTTGGAGGGGTTATTATGTAGGTACCCTGAGTCAGATAAGGGTCAGACAACACACATCCTTTATGGAGGATTACCTCTCTGGGGGATCTAAATGACTACATTGTTAAGCCCACAAGGGCCCTCATAACTGATTATCATACCTCCAATATTTTGAAGGGAGTCTCAGGCTAGTCTCATACCCCTCTTAGGAGAGACATACCTACTCTAGTGCGAGAGGCCCCTTTTTATCCACTATATCTTGTTTGTGTGCATTGTCCTTTTTTTATTTATTTTGGTGTGCTCTCTGATTATTAGTTGGCCCTAAGATTTTGTTTTATATCTTGATTTCCGAGTCATCGTGGAGAAATACCATCGTCCTCATCGTTTTCTTCATTTGTTGAAGTTACCACCATGTCTTGATCCTTTACCGAATCCACCTTATAAAAGGCATAGAGTTAATAAACATGGTACATACATCTCCACCTCCCAAAATCACGATCATCCAGTTATGAGTACTAAGTTAGACGTGCATGTCTCAGGGAGTCCTTCGACTCCCTTCTCTTATGTGATTAGTGGAATCCCTTAGACTCATTCATCCTTGACGGTGTGGGTGTCAGAGGTTCTGTCATCTAGTGCTACCAAGCCTATGATTTCTACACAACCCACAGGAATGAACCCTTTCGGATCTTGTTTTGGTATGCCAAGTCATGATTCTCAATCAATACATTCAGCCTCTAATCATTTTTCTTTTTGTATGCTCGACATGAAGTCGCAACTCTCATCCTTCGTTTCATCGGCTAATACGAATCCTATTTTTGGGTCTAGGGCACAACGCCTTCTTATGTTCCCTTCTCATTTGGTGGAGGTCATATTCCGCAAGCGAATCCTATAGTTGGAGGTTAGACTCCTCTTTCCTCCAGGCCTAATCCTAGCTTCAATGATTCGGGATGGAGTGCTCAATCGGGTGGACATTTCACTTCCTATATCCTATCCTTCATCCCCTCTTCCTCCACGTAAATTCCGATGAACACATTTATTATGGTGAATCCCCCTCTATCCTGTGGTGTTCCATCTAGAGGGAGTCAATTTCATAGTATGGGAAACCCCCAACATGGATTTCCTTCAGTTGGGGGCAACGTATATAATCCTCATCATGCCACTTCCATGGGCATGGTTCCTGTACAACATTTCATGAATCAATTTGGGAGGATATTATCCTACCAAATAGAGCCATGGTATATACCAGAACCCTAGATGGTCTACAATCCCTCAACCCCAATCTTTTCTGGGAGCATGGACTCAGACGATGCAACCTCAGATCCCTTTTATGGCCACTCTTAATCTGTGATATTTTTCAAAATTAATGAATGACCTTGTGTGTCATGATCCATCATGGCCCCCCATCCCCACCAAGCTTCCTTTGGACATTTCAAAATTCAAGGGAAAGACTGGTGAGGATCCAGGTGATCATGTAACTATTTTTCATCTATGGTGCTCATCTCACTCCCTAAATAACAATTCTATTCATTTGAGGATATTTCAATGCACCCTCACGGGGGTCGCCACAAAATGGTACATTGAGCTACCCAAGGGGAGAAATATGGAACTTTCAATCAGGCGGTATTGGTCTTTCTCAACCACTTCCAGTTTTCAGTTCATTACGATGTCGGCATAGAAATTTTTTTCCCTTTCGCAAGGATAAAGCCACACGTATCTCGGACCATATCCAAGAGTGTTGTAGATGGATGAGGTTGATTAAATCCTACTTTCCTCCAGAGTTTCTATTGGAATGGTTCCTTAAGTGTTTATTGCCTTATATTTCGAAGGATGTCTCTACATTAGGAGTAACATCTGAGGAAGAAGTTGTTTTCAAAGCCCAACAATTGGACCTCATATATGCTCAATATAGGATGCTTTATGAAATTCTTCCCGATGCACCACGGTCAAAATACGATCCTAGAAAAAATACCAAGCCTCGTTCTGATGGCATCATAGGATATGCAAGTGCTAAGACTACAGACTTGGTGACGAAGTAGTTGAAATATTTGTCTCTAAGCCAGCCTATAGCAGGAAAAGCTTCGACTTCATCCTCTATCACCACCCAGTCGGTTGATGTGCATTATGTATAGTCGCCGTCTAACTCAAATGATAACCAAAAACTAGGAGGGACTAAGAAGAAAGGACGAGGTAATAATTGTAAGGATGGGAAAAATAATAATAAATCCAAGGATGGCACTAACAATGATAGATCGAATAATAATGTTGGTGAGGGAAAGAAATAAAAGTGGAAGGTGAAGTTTCCTTATAAACTTTGTAAAGATTATCACCTTACCCACCTATGCCTCAAAATAGAGGAAGCCTCGAGGCTCTTATCACATCCACCTGTTTTTCTAACAAACTCGTATCCACATAATCAGCACATGGCCTCAGGGACCTCCAACACTGGAAATGTGTCGAGTAGGGGTATAAACCCCTCGGCACATGAAGGTGGTCATATATGCGTCAATATGGTCTAGTCTCATATTGATGTAGCTACTCGATCTCGTGATTACGGTTCTTCACAAATTGTTATAGGCCTAGAGTCTCCTCCTCCTCTGGAAACAACCTTGCAGATTGAAAACTTGGAACCTCCGCCTCGTATTCTGAAAGGATTACTAAAGCACTCTTCCCACAATCCTAATGCCAAAGCCACCCACAACTATTTTATTTTCGAATATCTAGGCCAAACCCCTTGTGCGATGTTGGCTTTGGAGGTGATATAGATGTGTCCTTCACTAAGAAATGCCTTGTTATCTGCGTTAGGAGCTCTAGACCCATGTGGCTCAAAATTTATCATGTTTGACGTCACGGATGTTAAGCCTCACTTTCCTTACCATGTGGCCTTTCAAATCCATGTGGAGTACACGAAACTTATCATCAAACATACTATAATTGATGAAGGTGTTGCAAGATGCATGATGTCCCTAACCTGTTAGAAAGCCATTGGCTCTCCGACCCTGTCTAAATCTATGACTATGTTGACCGCATTTGATGGGTGTTTGTTTCGACCCCACAGAATTATCCCCGGTTTTTTAGTCCAATTAGGTGGGAATACTGTGGAAGTTTATATCGAGGTGGTTGATGCGCCTCTTGACTACAATTTACTACTAAGGCATAATTGGACTTATGCCATGACAGTCGTCATGTTGTCTGTTTTCCATACTTTATGTTTTTCTCACAAAGGGAAGATAGTGACGATTGATCAGTTGTCCTTTGCGCACACTAGTCCTAGTTCATCGGTTGGACCTTCGGTCCCTATGATTGATAATTATCAATAGGAAACTAAGGATGTTGGCATTGGAATGTATTCCTCTTTGATGGGTAGCTTTGATTTCATGGCACTAATTCACCATATTCATACCATTTCCAATGAGTCTTCATCATTGATGAGGTTCATTCATTTTTGTACTTTGTATTTCAATGACTCTTGGACCCTACCTTCCCCGACTATGTATTACAAAGGTCATTCTCACATTGGGATGGAAATTTCACTGTCAGCAACAGAAGTTGTGTATCAGGATATTCTTGACACTATTGCTAACCCAAATCCTTCCTCCTCGTTGATGAATGAGGTGGATCCTTTTTTAGAGCCTGTATGGGCCGCTCAATCATCTTGTTCATGTGATTGCCTTGATGATAATTTACCTTTGGATGAATCCATATTAGAGGCCATTTCTAGTCCTGATAGGCCTTGGGACAATATGCATCATCGATCTTATTTTCTCCCATAACTTATTAAGATCTAACAGGATGACTTTAGATCTACCTTGAGTGAGATGGTAGTTCATGTCATGGTTCCATTAGATATGCATGGTATTTATGTTGAAGAAAACATGGTGAATATTTATCCTACCGTCACAATCAACATCTCTCATATCCCTAGTAAAATTGAGAACATATATATTGGTGCGGATTGTTCACCTAAAGAAATTCATATCTACATTAATCTCTTCAAATAATTCTGAGATTTTTTCGCTTGGTCATATGAAGAGATGCTAAGGATCTACCCCATCATTGTTGAACATGATATTAAAACCTATCTGGATGTTAAACATTTTCGACAACATCTTAGAGATGTTAATCCTAGGAAGGCCCCCGCTATTAAGGCAGAGGTAGAGAAGCTACTTAATGTTGGCTTCATTTACCTGGTTCCCTTGACTGAATGGGTGTCCAATATTGTTCCCGTAAATAAAAAGAAAGGAACCATTCATGTGTGTATGGATTTTAGAGACCTGAACAAGGCATGTCCTAAAGATAACTTCCCTACTCCTTCCATTGACCAGATTCTTGACAAGTGTGCAGGAAGTGAAGTATTTTCCTTTATGTATGGATTTTCAGGATATAATCAAATTCATATCAAACCTGAGGATCAACATAAGACGGTGTTTATTTGTCCTTGGGGTACTTTTTCATAATGGAAAATGCTTTTCGGCCTTAAAAACACCGAATCGACCTTCCAAGGTGCCATGACCTTTGCATTTCACGATCTTAAGAATATTGTTGAAGCTTACTTAGATGATCTTGTTGCTCACTCTTGCAAGAGAGTAGATCACTCCACTCAACTTTGATTAGTATTTGAGAGATGACATTATTATCGCATTCAGTTAAACCCTCAGAACTGCATCTTTTGCGTTAGGTCTAGTCGTCTTTTAGGATTCATAGTGTCTGAGCATGGGATCATGCTAGATCCTATGAAGGTGAAGGAGATACTTCAATTGGCTCTCTCGCGTAACATTCAACAACTTCAAGGTTTACAGGGGAAGGCTAACTTATTGCGTCGGTTTATAGTGAAATCTCCCAATTTAACTAAAGGTTTCATGTGTCTTTTGAAGAAGGACACTCTTTTATATGGGATCAACGAGCCCAAGAATCCTTCGATGCTCTTAAGAAATCTTTGGTATCGGCACCTCTATTGAAGCCTCCATACTACAATAGATACTATTTTATTTATATCGTCACGTCTAAAGGGACAATTGGTATGGTTATAGTTCATGAGGACGATGAGCTCCATGAGCACATTGTCTACTATATCAGTCGAAACCTAGTTGGTCCTGAACTTAAATACTCTCATGTAGAGAAGTTGGCATTGGCTTCCGTACATGTGGTTCATAGATTACAACATTATATATTACTTTGAAAAACTATCATGGTTGTGGATATCAATCCATTTCAATACGTCCTCACCAGGCATATCATAGAGGGGAAATACAATAAGTGGATTTCTATTTTGCAAGAATTTGATCTTGATTTTGCTTCGATGAAGTCTAAGAAATTGCTAGTTTTTATGAGTTGATATCAGACTTCCCTCAACTAGATGAGGACATTTTGCATGACTATTTGTTCGTGGATGAACATATTTTCCTTATCTCGTCTTCGGACCCCTTGTATGGAGACACTTTGATCTATCTGCAAACCTTGAAGCTACCCTAGCATCTGTCGAGAGACAATCGATGATGTATATGTCATCAGGCTAAAAACTACCTTATTATCGGCGACACTCTATATCATCAAGGGGTAGATAATATTGTATGACATTTCTTGACTCACGAGGAGGCTGAGGTTGTTCTCAATAACTGTCACAGTGGGGCATGTGGTTTTCATTTATCCAGGCTTGCGACAACCCAAAATATATTGCGAGCCGGTTATTTTTGGCCGTTAATTTTTAAAGATTATGTTGAAGTCATCAAGAAGTGTCACCCTTTCCAGTTGTTCGCTCGGAAAATGCACTCGCACGCAGCCCCTCTTCACCCAGTCATAATTGTCAATCCCTTCACCAAGTGGGGGGTATATTTTATGGACTGTAACCAAGCCTCGGCTGGGGGGGCCAATCATATTATCGTGGTCGTGGATTATTTTATTAAATGGGCAGAGGCCATGCCTACCATTAAATTCGATGGTAAGACTGCAACATTCTTCGTATTCAACCAGATTATAGCCCAGTTTGGAATCCCAAGAGATATTGTCATTGATCATGGAATTCACTTTCAGAATGAAATGATGAAAGAGTTAGAACCAAAACTGGGGTTTAAGCATGACCATTCTTCCCCTTACTATCCTCAAGAAAATGGAGAAGTAGAGGCAGTGAATAAATCTCTCAAGACCATTTTGCAAAAAACTATGAACCAGAGTAAATCTAACTGGCATTTGATGCTTTAACCTGTGCTTTGGGCATATCGAACCATGGTAAAGACTTCCACTATTTTTTCTCCTTTTCAGTTAGTACATGGTTTGGAGTCGATTCTTTTGATTGAATGTGAAATCCCTTCCCTTAAGTTGGAAATTGAGCTCATACCTGACACATTTGAATTCCTTGATGAGAATCATCGAGATGCCTCTATAGCTATCAAAACAAATAAACAATGTGTTAAGGTTCAGTACAATACGTTTTTCTATCCTCGACAGTACATTGAGGGTGACTTGGTTCTCCTTTATGACCAAGCCAAAGAACCATTGGGGGCATGTAAGTTCAACCACATGTCGCACGGTCTTTATATAGTGCAACGTGTCTTAGAGAAAGGAGTCTACGAATTAGAAGATTATTGAGGGAATATGTTGGATGAGCCCATAAATGGGCTCTACCTTAAAAGGTATTACGCTTGAGCCCTCAAACATGGGTGTGACCTTTGTATACTAGTGTATCTTAGTGTATATACTTCTTTATCTTTTCCTTTGTTTCATCGGCTTTCTTATTAATTTTTCCCTTGGTTGGTAGATGTCAACGAAATCTTCGATGTAATTAGGATTCGCATGTGGTGCAAGTCATCATACATGGAACATGGGTTCTGATGCTTGGGTCATTTACTGATCCGAAGTCCAAATGGTGTCTTCAAGTGGGGTTTGTTTGGAGCCATCAACAAATAATGTGGTTGAGTATAGCGTCGTTATAGAGCTATTATGCGACGCCATTTCGCATGGTGTTCAATATTTATAAGTTCACCTAGACTCCTAGTTAGTCGTATGTCAGTTGAATGACAGTTACCATGTGCGAGATCCTACTCTACTCTGATGATTCCTACGGGTATGAATTTTAGAACGATACTTTGATTTTCTTACTTATAATCACATCCCTAGAAGTTCTAATCATGTATCTGATGCATATGTTAATTATATTTTAGATTGGCATGTGTCACATAACTAAGCAAAGAAAACACATTTATACATTGTAACATATATAAGTAAAGTCGAAGACCAAATTTTTATATTTCATCTTTTCAAGTCCAAAACATATGGTGTCATAGTACAAAATGCGGCTCACACCCTCAAAATACATATATGGCCGATATATAGCATGACCATGGAATATATGCATGTGTTTTCAGATGCATATCATGATAGCACACTACAGCGTTTGCAAGACACCAGAATAGTCTCACCCACACACGGGATACACCCACCACCTTTCGTTGCATCACCTCTGGCAGATCCTCCACTTAAGCCATAGGAATCATGCGCACCAATTGAGATAGGTTCCCCTACACATTTTGTAGCACTCTATTTGTGTCCCATCCCACTAGCTCATCTCCTCGGCGCCTTCACCATGTTAGAAAAATAGGATCGTGGAGCAATAAAATAAAACAAATGCGGAAATAAAACACAGAAGATACAGAATACAATAGAGACACAGATATATGTGGTTCACTCAGTGTGGGCTACATCCACCAGATAAATTTCCAGTTCCTTCCTTTATTATTATCCAGCAAATGAAGGGATACAACCTATAGCACACCCGTTGTAACTTCCTCTTCTTTCTCTCATAGTCTCCTAACTCATAAAAGAGGGTTTCCTTCTAGGGAAAAAAACCCTAACATAACTTCTACCGTCAGATCTACGACCTTATAATGAACGGTCCAGATATACACTCCCTCGCGTGGAGGAGTGTACATTCTTCCGGGGTGTAAAGTCTTCATGGGGTATAAACATGGTTGAAAACAAAGACCTCTGAATCAGGAAGAAAATCAAGCTCCACAACCAACAATTTCCCACTTGGAGATTGATCTCAACAACTCCATTGTTGTTGTATCTTCTGGACTATAATCCTTCTTGGACCTGGAAAAATTCTCATCTTCTCCTTCATTCTTGAAGACCAACTGAAACTGACCAGGAAATCATTTTTTCCCTGGTTACTCCCTTTGTTAACATGACTGCAGAATTCTGGCTAGTGTGTATCTTTTCCAACTTCAAATGTCCATCTTCCAAGATGGATCATATGAAATGATACCTGAACTATATATGCGTAGTATTCAAATGGAAGGTTTAGTTCTTTGCAAGATAAATGCCACTCTCATTGTCACAGTACAACCTACTATTCTCTTGCTTCTTTCTCAATTCCTCCATAAACCTTTGTAACCAAATCATTTCTTTACTACCCTATGTAGAAGAAACATATGCTTCTTTTGTTGTTGAAAGTGAAACAACCTTTTGCAGTTTCGAAATCCAACTTATTGTTGTTCCACCTACAGTAAAAACATACCCTATGGTGCTCCTCTTGCTATCTTTATCACCTACCATATTTGAATCAACATATCCATGTAGAACAATGTCTGAACCTCCAAAACATAATGCATGAGTAGCAGTACCTCTCAAATACCTAATAGTCCACTTTGTTGCCTCCCAATGTTCTTTACCTATATTTTTCATATACCTGCTCACAACTCCCACTGCTTGTACAATATCTGGTCTTGTTTAAAACCATCGCATACATCAAGCTGCCAACATCTCATGAATAAGGGACCCTGGACATGTATTCTATCTCCTCTTGTGTCTTGGGACACATTTCTTTATTTAATTTGAAATGGTTTGCCAAAGTTTTACTAATTAGTTTTGCATTCTGCATTCTAAACCTCTCCAACACCTTCTCTATGTACTCACCCTAAGACAATGCCAATTTGTGATTTTTCCTGTCTCTTGTTATTCTCATACCAAGGATTTTCTTTGCAACACCCAAACCCTTCATTGAAAATGAATTATTTAATTTATTCTTGAGCACACTTATATCCTTCATATTAGACCCTGCAACAAGCATGCCATCTGCATACAATAGCAAGATAATATAGCTTCCATTTTCTAGCTTTTTAAAATAAACACAATGATCAGAATGACATCTACTATAACCGTGTTCTGTCATAAACCTATCAAACTTCAAATACCACTGCCTTGAAGATTTCTTTAGGCCATACAATCTCTTCTTCAACCTGCATACCAAATTATCCTTCCCTTTGACCTCATACCCCTGTGGTTGTTGCATATAAATCTCTTCCTCCAAATCCCCATGGAGAAAAAAAAAATTACATCTAATTGTTCAAGATGTAAATATTCTACTACCACAAGACTTAAAATAGTCCTAATTGAAGTCATTTTAACAACAGGAGAAAATATTTCATCAAAATCTATACCTTTCTTTTGTGCAAACCTCTTTACAACAAGTCTAGCCTTGTAGTGCTTATTTCATCGATCTTCTTCCTTCAACTTGTAAACCCATTTATTCTGCAATGCTCTTTTTCCTGCAGGCAACTGAACCAAGTCCCAAGTTTGTTTATTTACCAAGGAATCCATTTCCTCTTTCATGCCTTGCTCCCACTTATTTTTGGTGTTTACCTGCATTACCTCTTCATAACATTTTGTTTCACCAGAATCAATCAACAATAAACAATACAATGAAGGACAGTATCGGTCAGGGGGTCTACTTAACCTGGTAGATCTTCTAACAACACTTGCAGGAGTTTGAGGTACTTGTTTCTCCTATTGTTGTACATTTTGATTTTTTGGTTCCTTTTGAATTTCCTTTTCGGTGATATCATCAAGCACTGTGTATTCTAGTTTTTCTTTTTCTTGTATCTTTCCCTGCAACTGATCTTTGTACATGACCTTCTCATTGAATATGACATTTCTAATCCTAATGATTTTGTGATTTTCATAATCCCATAAACAATAACCAAAACCATTAATATTGTATCCAATAATGGTGCACTTCTTGGATTTTTCCTCAAGATTTGTTCTATTTTATTTATCAGTATGGACAAATGCTTCACAACTGAAAGTCTTCAAAAAAGAATAGTTTATTTTTTTACCTTTCCATGCCTCCTCTGGAATTCCACCATCCAAAGAACTTGAAGGTCCTATGTTTATTAATTAAACAATAGTATCTACAGCATCTTCCCAGAATTGTAATGGAAAACCATCATGCCATCTCATACTCCTTGCACACTCCATGATTGTCATGTTCATCACTTCTGACACACTATTTTCTTGTGGTGTTCGTGGAACTGTCTTTTCTCTACGAATCCCATGGTATGAACATTAATCATCAAACTCTTTGCTACAATATTCACCTCCATTGTTTGATCTGAGACACTTCAACCTTTTTCCCGTCTCATTCTCAACCAAATATTTCCATTTTTTAAAAGTATCAAAAACATCATTTTTTTGTCGAATGCAATAAACCCAAGTTTTTCTAGTTGCATCATCAATAAAAGTAACATAATAACGAGAGCCACCAAGAGATAATACTTGAGTTGGTCCCCATACATCTATATGCACAATCTCAAACCTTTCTTCTTTTATTTTCCAACTCTGATAAATATGACTCTCTTCAGTTTTCCATAAACACAATGCTCATAGAAATCCAAATCAATTTGTGTAAGATATGGCAACAAATTTGTTTTGTGAAGTATCTGCATTCCCTTCTCACTCATGTTTCCAAGCCTATGATGCCATAGTGTTGTATCCACTCCTGTAGAAGCTAAAGAGATATAAGAGTCAGTATTACCAGTACATAAATACATTGTACCTACCTTCTCACCTATTGCTATCACCAGTGATCCTTTGGTGATCGTCCACATATTATCTGTAAATATGGATATACAACCTTCACTTTCCAACTGCCTTTTTGAAATTAAATTTTTCCTTAGATGTGGAATATGTCTTACTTCTTTCAACAACCATTGGTTTCCATTCCTTTTCTTTATTTTTACCTTTCCCATTCCAACAATTTTGCATGGTGCATCATCACCCAAATGAACATTTTCAAAATCACCTTGAACATAATATAGAAAATGTTTCTTATGGGGTGTGGCATGAAATAAAGCCCCTAAATCTACTACCCAAGACTCAGAAATATTATCTACACAAAAAATAAAAGCATCTTGTAACACATCACTTGTTACATTTGGTTCCTATTTTTTCTCCTGCTGTCCATCTCTTTGTTTATTTGTAGCTCTGCAGTCTTTCTTCAGATGTCCTTTCTTCCCACAATTCCAAAATACCGTGGGGCTCTACACAGAAACATCCAAACTGAAATGGATTTTTTGGACATCTCATCACTCGGTGTTGCTTATCGATATGTTGTTAAAATCGAGCAGAAATTTAAGCACCAGAACAAATGGGAGTTCAAGTTTGCAAATCTGCAACAACCAAAGTATGACAAAGACAACCCTAACAAACAGTCTCCCGAAAACCAGTCCAAGCCACAGGAAAATAAGGGTCACGAGAAGACAAAGAAGGACACTGGAAAATGGTGTGATTTTCGCAAAAGCCCCTGGCACAACACCGATGAATGTCGCTCAAAACAATTATTGGTGGCCGAGATCAAAGACAAGGAGCCGAACCTTGATTCAGAATTTGATTCTAAAAATAATGGTAAAAGACAGATCATCGACGCAAACCCCATTGCTATTGTCACGACCACAACAATTCAACCAGAAGAACCAACAGATCCTGAAGAGGGGGAGCGCCTTTTTCATTCACAGATGTGGGTGAAGGGGACCCCACTGCATTTTATTGTTGATAGTGGAAGCCAGAAGAACCTCATCTCAATAGAGGTCGTCAAACAGTTGGGATTGTCGAAAACATCACACCCGCAACCATATAACATCGGGTGGCTTCGCCAAGGACGAGATCTTTGTGTCAGCCAGCTGTGTCGATTGTTATATGACATCCAACCCTTCAAGGATGAGGTATTATGTGATGTTTCCCCACTGGATGTTTGTGATGTTCTCTTGGGCCATCCATATATGTGGAAGTGCCATGCTATTTATGAGTCTTGACCCCGTAGTGTCATTGTTACTTTGGGGGGTCATCTCTACAGAATATTAGAGGTAGTTCCAACTACTGCCCCACCTAAACAATGCTGCAAGGTAGTATCTCATACTACAAAATTCATCTTCTTCACAATCTATTCAAAAGGTGAACAGAAGGATACTGCAACCACCACAGCTTCGACCCAAGCACCTTCTATCCAATAGAAGCGGGTCGACAAGGTTGCAGCAAAGCACAAAAATTCCTTCTACACACAGTCATCTAAAATAGCCAGACTGGTTAAAAAGGTCCAAACCTTCCAGCCAAAGGTTCATGATAGCCTTCAACAAGTTAAGCAATGCCACTTCTCCAGCAAGGCAAGCAAATCACCAAGATTCAGATTTAGCAATCGCTTTCTCCTCTCCCCCGGGAACACAACGCAATGGAGACCATTGCTTCCTAAGGAGGGAGGATTGATCTAGGTGGATATCGGTGGCCACCCACCTTCTCCAACTGGCCCAAAACATGTTTTTGGCAATTTTGGTAATTTACTATTTTTAGCAGTTTTTAACTTTCGAGGCCATTTTGAGGCCCTAAACGATGTTTTTTGAGAAAACGGGGAGCAGCATGGATCGTATATCAATGTTTTTCACCCAAAAGTTGTAGTTTTTAGATAGATATTTCCAACGAGCTATCGAGTGCCCCAAATGGAGATTGTATGCAAAAGTTATGCCCCTGGGAAGTTGACGTATCAACTACCCCCATTGGGGCCCACAAACCTTTTGGCTTTTCATCTTCCGGGGTTAGGGTTTTGGATTTTACTTATGTTAAAAAGGCCCTTAGAGCCTCATTGTAATAATCATCTTCTTGCGAATGTGAGTAGCCGTCACATCTCTTCTCAAAGATAAGCTGCCACCATTCTAGCGAGTCTTTCACTCTGTATTTTTACAGTCTCTGTACATTTCATTAGTTACTAGAAATCGTGTATTACTGTATATCTGTGTTTATGGTTGCATCTCTGATACATTTATGTTATATTATTTAATATCTGTGATATATTTGTGCAATTATTTATTATATCTCCGCTCTCATTTCGTGCCGAAAATAATCCGGATCAGAATTGGCACGACGAGCCCTACGCAATGGCGTTGGTTTCGTCCGATTTCGATAACTTTGAAATTTTGGTCTTCCTGGATCTATTTTGGATCACCCAGAAAGTACCAAAGTAGATGAAAAATAATACAATGATCCATTTTGAATGATACCTTCCTATTTAGGGATTCTTTTGGTCCCAAAAATATTTTACTTAAGGAGGTGAGGAAATTTTCCCTCTACTTTCTCCATATAGTACCATTTTTCATTGCCTAGAAGTTGTCCTTTCAACCCAACTTGCCAAAATTCATGATGCCCTCATCTCAGTGTTCTAGACTTCTTCTGGAAAATTGTATCTTCTTCTAACTCAGCCTAATATTTGTTTGCTAAAACCTCTATGGTAGGTAAGACTTACTCATTAGTTTCCTAGTCCAACATGGAAGGTTCATAGAGCTTCATATTTTTCACATTCATCACTGAGTAAATGTGTGTTTATGGGGTAAACTAAATATATAGGCAGTATCACCCTCGTTCTCCAACACTTCAATAGGAATATATTGTAGAGTCTTGATCTTTTTTCTAGGACTCTATAGCCTTATAATTTTCATGTGACTTTTTCAATATCTCTTGTACTTGCAAATGGATTTGCCTAATCTTACAATGAATTTTCCAGCCTTTTATTCTTATCTTGTGATGTCTTCCCTCATTCCTCCTTTCTATCCATATACAACATCTAAGGATGAAGGTGGAAAATACCTAAATAAATTTTCAAAAGGGGACTTACAAGTATAGGTATAGACTGCTCTATTATAAAAGTGTTGAATATAAATAAATTTTTCATCTCAAGTTCTTGTATGCTTCTAATTGTAATCCGTCAAAAGATAAACAAATGTCGTGTTCACTGCTTCTATCTACCCATATGTTTGTGGATGGAAATTTGTTGATGTCTTCAACTTGGTGCGCATCTTCTCCCAAAGTGTAGTCCAAAAGGCACTAAGAAATTTGGTATCTTTATATGAGATGATGGTCCTTGGTATCCCATAATGCACCCGTACCTTTTCAAAGAACATGTTTGTTGCATCTTATCCCTTTATGGTCTTTTTGCAAGGCATGAGAATGCAATCTTACTAAATTTTTCAACTGCAACAAGCTAATAGTCATGTCCCTTCCTTGTTTTTGGAAAACCACGCATGAAATCCATGGAGATGCTCTCCTATGGCTCAGTAGGTACATGTGAGGGATGGTATAAACCTTTCTTTACATTACTAGGGTTGTTGATACAACAACGTATGCACCCTATAACAAATTGAGTTGCATCTTCTTGCATTCTAGACCAATACACATACCTTTGTAAGTTGGTAACTATATTCCCAATGCCAAAATGACATACAAATGTGGAGGTATGAGCCTCACTAATAGACTACAAATTTTTCACCTTCAGGAATATATAGTTCATCTAGCTTGTAGAGAAACCCATCGTAGAGATGATAGTAAGACTTACCGTCACCTTCTTCTACATGAACTTGGCTTTGTAGTTGTTGAAACACCTCTTTAAAGTAGTCATCTCCTACATATGCATCTTTATATACATCATGGGTTAAAGGATCCATGTGCATAATAGTTTTATAATATTGGACATGAGTAGCCTTGAGAGCATGTCTTCCAACGTATTAGTGTTTCTCTTCTTATATTTGATGATAAGATGATATTGTTGTAAAAACCCCATCCATGTGTAATGTCTAGTTTGTTGAAGTTTACTCTAGGCCTGTAAATACTATAATGACTAGTGATTGGTGTGGATGATGGTCTCCTCGCCCATTAGATAGTGCTCCCATTTCTTAACATCTTGAACCAAAGCATAGATTTCCTTGTCATATGTAGGATGGTTCAAGACTCTACCATGGAACATTTCGTAATGATAGCATATTGGGTTGCCTCCCAGCATCAAGATTGCTCCCATAGCATATCCACTTTCATTCACCTCCACTTCGAAATGATTCTAAAAATTGGGCAATGCAAGAACTAGTACTTTACTAATATTTAATTTTATCTCTTGAAAATATTTCAATTGATTCTTTCCCCGCTAGAAACTTTTGATCTTGGCTCTTATGAAATGGAGTGGTGTAGCCATGACCAAAAGGAATGTTATAAACTCCCATAGGTATTATGTTTCCCCACAAAGCTCCTCACCTCAATGAAATTAGTAGGAGTTGTCCACTTGAGGATGTCTTCCATATTCATCGTATCTATCTTGAGTTCCTCTCCACCAATCATATACCCCAAATACATAAATGATTGTTAAGAAAATTCACATTTCTTAAGGTTTTCCAATAGTTGATGTTTTTTAGGGTCTCTAGCACCAACAAGAGATATGAGATATGCTCTTCCCAAGTAGAGATATAAACCAACATATAGGGTCCTAAATGGTTTTTGGGGTCGATATAGAATTTTACCAGGTCTCACTATGTTGACGATAGATCGACATCCCCCACGTGTGGATTTATCCCTCCTGTTGTGATTTGATGGATGGGGAGGAGCACTTGCTAGATTATACGGAAGACCCACTTCGTGGAATAGGTATTTGGTCCTCTCTAGTCACATCTGCCACCTCAAATCGTGATGATCGCATTGCGAAGGCCTCCCTCGCTCACACCTCCTCCTCTCATTCCTTGACAAACTCTGCTTATTCACTCGCACCTACTTTTGGATCATGTGCCACTTCTCCTTCTCATTCTGATGGGACATTCTACCCCTCATCCTCAAGTGATCTTAAGTCCCCATGTCTGTCATCAACTTGTGCATAACCTGTTGGATTTGGCCCTCTCTCCATTATGGTTGATCAATCTGCTCCCCCCACGAACCCTCATGGTGTTGATGACGATACAGATCTCCAGTACCTACCACCTACATACGATCATTTATTGGCACATATCTCCACTTCGACCAATGATTTCATCAACAACTTCCTCTCTGAAGATTTACTCTATGGGCACCTCCCTATATCTTTGTCCCCAACAACCTCTACAATTGAATTTGTTGACATGGAGGCCAAAAAGAATCCCTAGTGATGTCTAAAGAGGAAGGTTGGGGTTACTAGCCTATTTCTCGAAGCATACATTCAGGTTAACGACATAGCCTACTTGCAGAAAGAAACCCTAGTGGGTTGCTCTGCTAGTAAAATACCATCTACAAACACTCTATGTCGATGGTCCTCACAAGCCTTTGCTCCCGTCCTAAGGTATGAACCAAAGAGTTTAGTCTTCGTAAAGGGTTGGATGGTTTGGACATTTCACTCGGCATCAGGCACTAACAAAATCCTTTATGTTCGTTGGTCCTTTGGCATCGGGCACTAACATTCCATTCCCCCTCGACCACTTTGTCACTATTGAGTATGACCAAGACCTCCTTTTACTTATCTAAGAGTCCACCAATAAACATTATACAAAAATCTATTCACCAAAAAAATCATATGTAAATAAACAAATAAAAACTCTACTTTCAAATCTTGTTAATCAAACTACTTTCCCATGAATAAATAAAAACTCTACTTCCAAATCTTGTTATAGGAGTGAATTTAATTAAGGATCATAGTTTTTTCTCTATGCTAAAAAAAAATCCTATGAATTTACCTATTTTTTTTCCGTGGCAGTGCATATAATATAATTCATTTCTTTGGTCTTTGTACCACGATCTAGACTCAAGTGAAAAATAATATTCCTACTTTTACAAGTAATTAGGGGGAAAATCTAAAATATTGATGCTAAAATACTAAAAATATCCTACATATAATCTTTGAACGTTGATGTTAAAATACTCCAAATATGGTACATTTAAACTTTTATTTTAAAAACAAAACTACATTAATGCAACTTGATTATGAGGAATCTCTCATAAAAAACACTTCAATGATTCAATGTAGTGTTAAAATGGTTCAACTAAACATTCAAGTAATTGTTAGAAAAGACCTCGTACACTTTTGGAATTTTTTTTAATAATTTTTAATAAAAATCGTCATATGTGGTATATGTGGTGGGTAAAAAAAAAAATTCAAATTAAAAATTTTAAATTAATTTTTTTATTTAATAATTTAAATTATTTTAAAATAAAAAATTTAAAAACAAGTATTATGTTAAAAATTTTAGCAATAAAATAAAACTTTAATTTCAAATAAAATTCTGAAATTTTAAAGACAAGTTTCATGTTAAAATTTTCTACAATAAAATACAATTTTATTTTTTAATCTCAAATAAAATTCCTATTTACCAAATAAAAAAATATAAATACTCCTTATATCACACTATTAATTATTCTATAAATACAAAATCATTTCAAAGGCGACCCAAAAATAATTGATCTAAATGCGAAAATGTACGCTAGTGTGATTGATCTAAATGCAAAATCATTCCGGGTCCAACAGAATAATTATATGTACGTTGGTGTAATTGCTCTAAATACAAGACCACAATATCACTTCAATTCATACGTTTATATGTTCGTGAAAGTGATAAATTACGTACGCAGGCAAACTGCACGTTACAATAAATGTTTAAGCTGTGAGCTATTAATGATTTTTGGTCGCTGACGCTTTCCTAAGTTCAAATACAGACATTGAAGGCCATGAATGATCACATGGATTTTAAACTAAATAACCTGGCTAAGTTAATGAGTAGATAAATTTGGATTTTTCGTTTAATTTTTTTCAAATTAACCAAATTTAGCAGATAGAAACTTTGACATGAAATTTTATTTTAAAATATAAAAAATATATATTTTAATTAGTTTAAAATATTATTTATTTATTGAACCAGAAGTAAAACAGGTATAATATTTTGTTTTTATATATAAAGCTATGGATATTTGATACAATACCACCTCTGCCAAATCTGAGAAGTGATGATGGATAGCAAGGATACTTAATCCCATATGACCTTAACCTGACCTTTACCTAATTTCAATGATGATGGAAAACACTGTTATTTCAAATCATCTGATTTTGATTTTACTTGATTTTCCTTCTAAAGGATCCATTATTTTACTTGATTTTGCTTATAAAAGATCTAACCATTATTTTAGATCATGTAATTTTCTTTAAATTATCCATTATTTTAAATGGTTTAATTTTCATTAAATAACAGTGATAGATTGTTTTCTTTACTAATTAACCACAAAATTTTATTAAATTAACTGTATCTACTTATTACTTTACTCCAAACTACAAATAACTAACAATAAACACAATCAATAATCTATATTATAAAATATATAACAATAATTATAATTCATATATAACAATATATTAACAATATATACAAGTATACTTTTACATATGATATAGATGGCAATAATGTACACAGCAACATATATACTACGTTATATATAAATTATATATGCATCACATTCACATAAAAAAAAATATGTATGTATAGCATTGTATCTGAGAGAATGAATAATACCAAAGATTTTAAACCAGGTATCTTGGCGACTTGGGAGGATACGTTCCAATACTCACGAAATAAAAAAATAACCGTTGTCCAGTCAATCCTAACAACATAAACAAAGAGGAGAAATAAAGCTCAAGAACAGTCTGTCTGACTACATTACAGTTTATTTATAGTGCCACGCAGAAGCTCAATCAACATGTGTGTATACTACCTGTTCACGGACAATCGACCGAAATAAAAACAAGAATAGATGTATCTGTACTATCTGTTCACACAATCAACCGAAATAAAAACCATAGCTGTATCTAGATAACTAGTATACTAGTATCTATGCAGAAGCACTATGACTGCTACGATGACGCCTTCTGACGCTCTTTGTAGCAGCAACATCATGGCTCTTTGAATGCTTCGATCTACGGCTTTCTGAATCTACAGAAACGGATACACCCTGAGACTCTGACTGGTTATGCCTATGCAGGCGTGTTGTGCCGGACCTGTCATTCAATTTAGCGGGTGGATGTGTTAATTGAGACACTTGATTATTGCCACTGTCTTCAACAGTTTGTTTGCTTGTTTTCATACTCAATTTCTGCATCGACCTGACAAATGTACGCGTAACTCCAGTACTGCCGCAGCCCTTGCTCACCAATGTCGGCTGTTTCAGACAGATTGAAGAAACCGACCTCGTGGACGCCTTTGGGAATTTCTCAGGCTCTGGAGGTATTTCTGTAGCTTCATCTACTGCAATATATTTCTTAACTTCGTGCTTGTCCGACAATCCAGTGTCGTCCATCTCATAAATATTATTTTTTCTCAATGAAGCCTGCAGGTTGATTCTCATCCGAGCTATTTCCTCTTCTAAGTTTCTCAGTCTGCTGCTCGTTTCGTAAAATTCGGCCTTCAAATGGTTTGCCTCACGGAAAGCTTCGTCGCGCCTCAGACTGTAGCCAGCGGACACACTACCGTTTTCATTTTCACGGATATTATTAATGTCGATGCCTCCAGGAGGAATCTTTGGCGCTGCAGGTAAATGCTCGTTTAGTTTGTTGACATGATTACTTTGGAAGCTGTTGCCGTTGAAGGCAGAACGGGCGTGCAACTGATGCATGAACATTGCCTGTACAATCATACGCAAAGGAAGCAGATCGTTCTGAACAGCGTGAACGCAGATTTGCTTCGATAGTTTTTGGCAGTTCAGCGTTCTGCATATATTTTGTCTCTCTTGGTCCGACATCTGCGGATGCGTCTGCACAGAAAAAATGAAGCATGAAAATTTTGATGTTGCAAGGGTTCCAAATTAATGTTCCAGCAACAGATTAAATTAATTTATTATTTCCAGCCGGAAATCTTCAGACGTGTACAAACTTCAACTGCAGAGCCGAGTATTCAAAATCTGTCGGAGTTAAAAATCCGACAACAAATTGAACAAAAATCCCATTCCTCTTCAAAAGGATTTGAACATCTATAAGTTTAAAACTCGGAGTTTAAATTCAGTCAACGAAAGGAAAAACAAAGTGAAAAAATATCATTCCGTCTAAAAACCTAAAATATTTCAAGTCTGAAGAGTGAAAAATCTGACAACAAAAGGAAAGCAAAGTTAAAAGAGATCTCATTCTTTTTAAAATGAAGGTGAACTTGACCTTGAGATATATATGAATTGCTTTGTAGAGCCGATCATGCGAAAGGCGAGCTGATGACGGTACTGTATGAATAAGATTCAGAAATATGGACGGAGAAAGCATGGGATCAAATGCGATTTCGGCAAGGTATTCATCCCAGACCTTTGCAACGACAGAAACGCAGGGATTCGTGCTGCAGCAGCTGCCTTTAGTCCCTTCGCTGAAGAAAGAATCTTTTAAATCGTTCCTGCCCGTGCGGATATTCGATTGCTGTGAATTAGTTATATAATAAGAAACAATCCGCTGCATACTGTCAATTTCCGACCTGGACGCAAAAAGTTGTTCTTCGTCTGTCTTTAATGGAAGCAGGAAATCTGTGATTGTAGCTTGTTCGAGCTGGGCGGCTATTCTTTCCTCCAGCTGAGCACGGCACTCCGAGCTCGCAGTCCAAGCGAGAGCACAACGAAGAATCGCAAACAAGAAGCTCACAGGCACTACATCATTGTCTGGGGGAAGAAGCCTGACGATTGACTCAATAACGCCTCTCCTTTCAGTTCTTGAAAACACCTGAATTTCTTCCAAGTCCAAAGACTTGTCATGAAAATTGCTACTGTAATCGCCGGCCCTCAATATGTCCACGATCCAACGATCTACGTAAAACAATAGCGCTCGACCAATAAATTTCTCCGGCATTCCCCGCCTGCGAATACAGGCGATTATCTGTCCAAAATAATCAAACGGCAGCGTCAACAGATCATTTATCCACCAGTCCTCACAGCTTACAACAGAATTTCCTTCTTGTAGCTGATATTTCGTTTCAAAAAGGCCCATTAGTGCCCTCATAGAAATAGCCTCAATGCAGCCGTTTACAATAAGCATTTCTTCAGCCAGAGGATGAAGATTTCTACAGTTTCGGAGAACTTCAATCGCGTCTTCCTGGTTTTTCAGTATTACTTTGTTGAAATAAAACGCGCTTTGCTTGCAAAGATTACCTCTGCAATACTCTTCTGTCATCTCTAGGAACTCCGCCGCACATCTTAGAGCAGCAATGTTGAAAGGATTCATGAGAATCGACGAACCGTAGCAGTAAGCTGCTATCATTTCAAAAATTTCCGCCCCGCCAGGGAATGTTTCTGGGAGATCAATTTCGTTTCCTTCCATTAGGTGCCGCTTCAAGAAACCGCTCCTGGAAACTAAGGGAAACTAGCCATTCAAAGCAACAAAAAAGGATCAGGTTGTGACGGTTTTGGTTTCCAGCATTACAAAAAAGGCAAGCTGCCTATTAGTGTTCAGATCAGTTAAATGAAATTGAAATTCAATCAATTTTTAGCTGAAAATCACCTTGTGAAGCTTGAAACTGTGGCCTTTGATGTGCACTGTAACATTTGTTGGAAACCCAGTGGCTTCACCCCATGACCAGACGCTTCGTTGCAGAATATCTTGACTAGCCGCGTATGCGGCGGCATAAGGGCCATTTTCGATCAAAATGCAGGCGCCATTTTTGGGGAAAGCCAGATTCATGCCATCGTCGCCTAAGTTATTTATCGCATCCTCGGAAGGAGTTTGATGAACAGCGGCTTCTTCATGATCTTCATAAATGGTATCCACAACGCCAACTCGCCAGCGTATGCTCCCTTCTGTACTTCCATCTTGCCCAGCAACATCGCCGTAAATATCCTCAGGGAAGCTGATGATATCGTCCATCTAAACTTATTTCCAACAAATCTTTTAAAAAACCTGCAAAATCTTGGAGAAGCGTGGCTCGAATATACAGGGGGCTTTCACATATGCTGCCTTGGAAAGGTGCAATTCCTTGGTGCAAGGAAAAATCTGATTATCCTATTTTGGATTGAATGCAGCAGCACAGCAATTTCGAAGCTTATTCTGGTCGGTCGTGAATGCATGTGGGTTGCGTCAGGATTGAGTAGAAAAAAGATGTTAAATGAATGAGTTGATCTACTCCCTCGCACCTCTCATTGTCTTGCATTAATGGCGTCTGTGCGCCTATTCAATGCCTTACCGCTCCCCTGGGATAATTTTATTTTACTTGTTTAGAATTGATCCCCCGTTCTGACCATTTTGTTTGCAGGCACAGCCAGGTTAACCAGATTCGCAAGTATCTGCTATTCGTATGCAGGGCGGCAGGGTTGGTGGGTGCATGTCCAGGTATGTAAACCCCTGAACAAGCTTGCTTGTTGGCATCCAGAGTTGGCATCGGGAGTCGGGACCTCTTCGTATTTAACTGTGTATGCGTATGCGTAAATATATTGTAAAATTGGAAAGAAAGAAACCATAAATGGCGTTTCACTTTTCTTTCTTCCTTTTCCTTGCGTATGAAAACGCATATTTTTAATCATCGATTAAAAAGGGAAGTGACAACACATTCAGTAACATAATGTTGGCTCACACGACGTGCATTAATAACATTGCCGTTGCTGGACAACGACCGTGGAACCTCCGGAGCGCGGACTTCTGTCAAAAATTGTCCAGAATTCTTTCCGTAATCGAGTACAACGGTTTGTCTTCCGAATTTTGGAGCACACTGAGTAAAACTATCGGTGAAGGGTATTTTTCATTGGAGTGGGCTAACTCTACTATTTAATAGTTTTTTAAACTTTTAATGCTAATGGATGTGATTAGCTAACTCTACTATTTGAATTTGTAAATTGCAACAAACTAGTAATGTTATTTATTAGAATTTTTAACTAGTAACGTTATTTATTAGAATTTTTAAATTGTAACAAATTAAAACAAGTAATGTTATTTATATGAAGAAAATGTTCATTTGCAGTGTAAAAAAGTGAAGATTAAATAGTTATATAAATATTAATTTACAAAAACTAATATAAAATAATAAATACATTAAAATTTTAATGTTATCAGTTAATAATTATTTTTAAAAAAGGTATACTAGCAATGTTATTTATATGAAGAAAATGTTCATGTGCAATGTAAACAAGGTGAAGATTAAATAATTATGTAAATATCAATTTATAAAAATTAATAAAAATAATAAATATATTTTAATATGAATAATAAATAATTAATTTTTTAAAAAGTATATTATATTATTTTATTTTTTTTAACTGAAACGGTTGTAGGCTTTATTAACTAAGAGAAAAGTGGGTCTTTGCCGAGGCGATCCTTATTACAATGTTGTTTTCTAGCTGCAGCTGCTTTTTAAGGGCAGCGTTTTCAGTGGAGTTGGAAGTATCTTTCATTGTTTACTATTAGTAGACCTTTCACAAGAGCGTTGCCTTTGTTCGCCATCGTATCAGCTTCGTTGTTCAACTCTCTTAAAATGTGGTAAAATTTGCAAGTATTGAAGTCTGATACAACTCTCTTCAGTCTTTCTAGGATTTTGTTTAGGCTGGCATTGTTGAATCGGGTGTTCGTGTTTAGCTTTCTTATTGTTACCTCTGAGTCTCCGAAGACTTGTAAGTCTTTGACACCTTTTTCTCTGGCGAGGAGACATGCTTTGGTTATCCCTAACAATTCAGCTTGGTTATTCGATTTCTGTCCTAATCCCCAGCAGAAAGAATCTTTTGAAGTCCCGTCCGGAGAGTAAAGAACCCCCCCAGCTCCAGCTGCACCTGGATTTCCTTTAGATGCCCCGTCAGAGAAGATTGTGGTTAAGTTTTTGGACCTCCACCATGACTGAAATTTGTCTTTATCAACTCTGATTCGCCATTCTGGATTGACTGTTTTGGGTGGTGGAAGAAGCTTGCTTGGAGGGGGGACCAGCTGGCTTAGCCACCTCTTTTCCTCTGGAAGTAACAAAGGATCCTCTATTAGATATTGCTGATGTGCCGCTTCCAGGAGAGAGGACTTGGCTTTCGCCGCCACTTGCACCGGAGACTGCTTCTCCTCTTTGAAGATCTTCTGATTACGGGCCAACCAAATCTGCCAGCAGACATACTTGGGTATCGCTGTCCATATTTTGGTCC
>JASDQU010244662.1:18252-32121 GCA_032191745.1 Picea mariana
TTATGTTCCGATCTCTAGATATGTATTGCACTTGGTGTCGTTTTGATATATTCATGAGCATACTTTGGATATGTTGTCTCTAATTGTCTCTAATGCTTTGGAAACATGATTTAAAATCTTAAAAATATATTTTTTTCGTTAAAATTTAAATATTTTATGTATTTCTTAAAAAAACGGTTCATTGAAACCGGTTCGACCGGTTTATTTCCGGTTCAGGTTGGACCCTCGACCGGTTCCGGTACCGGTTTCGGTTTTTAAAACATTGAGTCCTGGCATGCATCAAATCCCTCATTCAATGCACACTATGCAAGATATAGACCTCATAAAATTCAAGACCCTTAACAACATGCCATCAAAATGTTCAATTTCCCTTGAGATAGCTCCAACTCAATTTAATTCGAAAACAATAAAAAATTGAACAAGCAGAACATGCCATCAGCTTCTTGCACAATCACAATGGCTGTCTATTTGGTGATTTAACCTCTAATGCCTCTTCCATAGAAAAATTCAGCAGAAGCAAAGACCTCTGCTATTGGAGTTTTAAAATGTGTGTTGTGTCCTCTGCAACTGTTCTGCATCATTTGCCTTATTCGTTGTTCCTTTGACAAACTAGCACAATTCTTGTCTACTTTCTTTTGAGCTCTCTCACTGTAAATTATGTGTTTTGTCCTTCTAAATACAAATTGAGACTGACTGGATAAAATGTCGAAACTGATTTTTTATCCCCGCAGTATCAAGATCACAATGTAAGCATATAGAACTATAAAACTCTAACTAGTTAACTTTCTAACATTCTCTGTATTGATTCAAGAGATCGACTTTACCAATGCTTCCATCTTTTAGGTGTATATCATGACTAGTGGAAATAACAGAGTTGTGCTGAGGGCTTGATCAGGAGCTTCACTAGAATTTAACTCTTGATATTCTCTGCATGCTTGAGGTCTGATTCTGCCCTTTGTCACCATCCCGTTAACCTATCTGGCCTGCGCTAGCCTTTGTTGGCCTGCTGACACCCACCATAGGGCCTAGCAATTTATGGCTTTGGCAGAACCCAAAGATGGGTCAATTGATCCATGTTTAACTCTGATAATGGACAATAACTCTATCACTTGAAGTAGCGAGCACAATGGTTCCCCCAATGGCACCACAAAAGTTAGTGCCAAAGCTCTAGCACAAAGTAACTACTGTAGGGATAACGGTTAACACTGTTGAAATTTATGTTTCTAAATATGATGTCTTCTGAATGGTATAAAAAGCACACATTGCCCAGGTACTGTGTTGGCCACAAGCCCCTGGAGACCATGATTAAGGCACATTTGAAGGATATATGACAGCCACATGGATTGCACTGCATAGCATCCAAGACTAATCAAGAGTTTTTATCTTTTTTACTTTTCTAGATGAAATGCATTGTGCACTGCCATCGCTGCCAGGCTTATAGTTTATATGACCCCAATAGATTCAGATGAAAAGAATCAACCGCATTGTGGTTCACCTGGTCCAACTTTTAAAAGGGCAACGAAAGAGTTCATAGAAGGTTTGTAGTGGTGAAAGGCCTATCTAAGAATCTAAGTCCTGGGGTAGACCACACTCTCAGACCACCAGCCTATACACTTCTCTATCTCTCCAGGAGATACAAAGATGTGGATGCACAAGACCTGTTTTCTCCTTAATGTTTCTCACCTGCAAAACCACAGCAAACCAAATTGCATTGGAAGGGTTTAAAACTTATTACCCAGGCCCAAGAGTGAACACAGTTGGACTGTTTGCTTGCAAGATGCCATTCCTTGCAATGCCTCCTCTGAGGGGATATGAGCAACAGATTGCCTCAGTACATTGAAAACTACACAAAGCCATCAAAGATGAACTCAGGGAGGTTAGCCAATATCGGCAATTCAGCCCCTTGATGAACGTACATAGGCCAAGGCCACTAAGCTTCAACACCTTCCCTGAGTTGAGGAAGCTCACCATGGCAGTGATGTTCAATTGAGAGCAAGACTCCACTAGATTAAAATGGAAGACCAGCTGATGAGAAAATTTAGCATCCAAAAAAGCCTCTGAAAAGCTTTCTGCAGTTAAGACTCCTAATGGGAAGCTTAGAAAAAAAGAGGATAGAGGAAAAAATTGTGAGCCACTACAGACAGATTTTCTAGTTATATGGCCTCACTGAGAGAAGTAAGGTGGCCATGCAGAGTTGTCTTGACATGGTCCTGCAAAGACCATGAAACTCGGAAAGGAAGTGCAAGCAATCTCTGACTTTAGGTGGCTAACAGCTGCTCTAATCAAGATGGTCAAATATAATTTGTTGGAATTGGATGACTTTCCATGCAAGTTTTATACATGTCACATGGGATTTTGTTAGCCTGGAACTGCTATAGGTGTACAAAGAAGTTGTTAGAAAACAATCATTGGGTATCGGGATCATCAAAGCAATTTTCAATTCATCCCCAAGCTTAGAGACCCTAGGCTTATTACCAACTTGAGGTCAATAACGCTTTTGAGCATCTCTTAAAAAATCCTAGCCAAGGCAGATTAAGCATATTCTGCCCAAGATTATTCACCAGAACAGCAGGATTTAAAAAAGGATGATTTACTCTGAATCTGGCCAATACCATTACAATCTGGAAAGGAATGGAGTGGGCTCAAAGTCTCAAGCTCGATGCCTTCTTCATTGAGATTTGACTTTGAAAAACATATGACAAGGTCAAGTGGCCTTTCGCCTTTCATTTTGGTCATGCTTAAGGCATCTTTGGTCCTTTTTTCTCAAACCCATAGAAACCCTCTTCTCAAAGGCATTGGCTTGCCTATCCATCAACAAATGTAAGTCAAAGGAAGTAGAGTTGCTCAAATCCATCAACAAGTATGCCCATTAGCCTCCGTGCTCTACACTATGGCAGCTAAGGAATTTCCAATTAATCCCCAAGCTTAGAGACCGTAAGTTTATTACCAACTTGAGGTCGATAACGCATTTTAAGCATCTCTTACAAAATCCTAGCCAAGGCCCTAGCTATGTAGATTAAGCATATTCTGCCCAAGACTACTCACCCTAGAAGAGCAGGCTTTATAGAAGGGTGATTTATTCTGGACAATGCCATTACAATATGGGAAGGCATGGAGTGGGCTTGAAGTCTCAAGCTTGATGCCTTTCATTTTGGCCATGCTTAAAGCAACTTTGGTCCCTTTTTCTCAGACCCCTAGAAACCATCTTCTCAAAGGCATCGGCCTGCCCATCCATCAACAAATGTAAGTCGAAGGAAGTACGATTGTTCAAATCCATCCAACAAAGATGTACATTAACCTCAGTGCTTTATGTTATGGCAGCTATGGCCTTGGGCTATCAATGTTCACATGGGGTTTAACCAAGGCCTTATCAAAGGTATCATCTCTTGCGATTGCATGTAGGGAAAATTGCCAACGACCACTTTGATGATAATTCCTTCATAAGTAGATCCTAACTCTATGAACTGCCTCCAAATTTGATGCACTACCACTAGATCAAGAATATGCTCCCTCTTTGTATTCTCAGTGCTCACAAATATACTTAGCAGTCCCATTGACCTATTTGTGGTCATTTGTTGGACACTGATAAAATTGTCCTATCTTATCTTTATAAGCAAAATCTTCAAGACCTCCCTAGCTAGCTTGCTAAGAAAGGATGGTCGTGGATCAAACCATGCCAAATTTTAAAGTTTCTTGCCATCCCTTTCACCTTCAAAGCTACGCCAATGGATCTTTGGGACATGTTCATCATGCATGTGGAGAAGAAAACTAAGAAATGGTTGACTACACCTTCAGGTTATGTCTACCAAGTTTCAAAATTTGCACCAAGATTCTAGCAACGATCCATGTTTAATACTCCTGTTGAGTTTTGTCTGTTAAAGCTTATCAAGGTCTTGCGGAGTCCCTCAACAACTTTCTTTGGAGATTACGGAGGATGGAAAAGGTTTACAACTTATCAATCAAAGCCTCTATAGCACTCCTAGACACTGGGGAGCTATGGAGATTATCAAAACCCACACCTAGGCCCAAATCTTATGTAATAAATGGATTATTCAAATACCAAAGGAACGGAAACTTGGAATGTGCCTCTTTGAAACTACATATCCACTAGGCAAGAAGTCATGGGTTGGCTTGGTTTTGCAAACTCTCATTCTCAAATTGGACAATGTTAAGGTGAAAGGAACGTTTGTTTCTTAGAGTATTCAAATGGCTTGCAAGGCTATAAAGCTTTTTCTTAGATAGCAAACGCAGGGAGGAATTCAGATTTGGTTTATCCTTCAATGACCATTCGTTATGGTGGTCTCTTGTGCTATTGTGTGAAGGCAAGGTAGTGCTAAAATAGAGTAGTTCTTTGCCCTTACAATGTTCCGAAGAGGCATCAACACTATTGAGAACCTTTTTGATGGTCAAAAGAGAGATTGGATACCTTGGCTAATATTGAAAGATATATACACATTGGATAACACATAGAAGCTTGTGATTGAATGCATCAAAGAGATTATCCCTAACTCTTCTCCATGAAATTATCCCTACAATCTCCTACAACCTGGTGGTGGAATGACTAGAATTGGAACAAGACCAAAGTTTTTAAGAAATAAAAGCATGTTGATGGATACAAATGGCTCTGCCATTAACTTGTCCTCAATAGTCAGTTGAATAACTTGTGGAGACTTAAGTCCAAGCAAACCACTTGGCTCCTTCGACTTCGCAATGTTTGGAAAGTTGAAACCCTTGGTTGAACCAAGAAGGCATTTTTTGTTGACTCCCTTATCCTTCAAGACTTGACTCCAACCATTGCCTAGTGCAACTTAACATCACCAACCGAAATGTTCTTTGTGTGTACATATTGAGAATCTTCAACATGTGTTTTAGCTTTGTTGGTTATGCTAAATTTGCCAAAGATTATGTCACTAAATATTGTGGCCAATTCCTCCTAACCCTCATTTCCTAACAACTCAATAGTCACTCTCCTTGGCAACAAACTATTGAATGGTGTTATCATTGATGTCAAAGTCAGTCATTGGTGAGATCAGCATGATTCAAAAGCCTATGGGTTTACTTAAAGGAGTCTTCAAAGTGGTCCTCTTATGGCGTAGCTTTAAGCATGGCCCTCACGGAAAGACGCTTTGAAAAAGCCCACAACAAGCCTCAAAGGTGTGGTCAAGAAGCACCTATAGTCAAGTGAAGAAGCCTACAGATGTCCAAGATCGAGATTGCAAGATGGAGATTGTTGAAAGTATTATTTGTGGTCAATTTGGATACCCTATCTTTGAGGTAATTTTTACCCTATATAACTAAATCAAATGGAAGCACAAGTTACATGGTTGGAAAGCTTATTCGGAGACCTTTCTAATGGTATATGGAAGTCCCTCTAACTCCTTAGGAATGAGGAGATATGAATTTTTTTGTCCGACAACCCAACCAAAAAAATGAGGACAATTCAGCTAGGTCGGCCCAAAAACTAAAAATAGGGACAGAACTACTATAAATACAGGAGGGATTTTCACATTTTTAGAGCATCCAAGCTTGTGATCTCTTAGCACAAGTTTGGTAGCAAAGGAACTGGGAGGATAAGGAGCTCTTATGAAGGATATTTTCTAGTCTTATGGTGATGTTTTGATCATTGTTATGGGTTCACTATAGTATGGAAGGTTGATTCTTTGCATAGGGTTCTATGTGGTTGTTGGGGTTTATGTGTGGACCTAGGATGTCTATGTGGACCCAGTTTGATGATAATGATGTATCAATGATAGTGACAAAGACAGTGACAGTACAATGTAATTCTTTTATATACATATTTGAGGGTGGAAGGAAGGGGCAAGGAAAGGAGGGTGAAGCCTCCTTCCACTTGGACCTGGAGAATCTTGGGAGTTGTAGCTTCCTTCAGGTTGGAGCCTGTAAATTAGGGGGTTGAAGCCTCCTTCCAGTTAGAGTTGGAGAATCTTGGAAGTTGTAGCTTCGTATGAATGTAATTTTGTTATTATATAAAAACATTTTGTGGATTTCCACGTAAATCTATTGTGCACTATGTACTTCTTTTACTCTTTATTGTTTATTGGGATGCATTTATTTGATTGAAAAGTTAAAGTTTTAAAAGTGTTAAATTGTACTTGATATTGATTCACCACCCCTCTCAGTATCAACAATTGGTATCAGAGCAGGTTACCTTCATAACAGTCTGATCACTGGAAGGAAGATCGTGAGCAAAAATGGAAGGCCACATTCCAAATGGGATTCCACCATTTGATGGAAACAATTATGCATATTGGAGCAACAGAATGCAAACCTACTTGACAGCTTTAAGAGTGGATATATGGCTCTCAGTTGTCAATGGCTATAAAGTTCCAAAGAATACTCCAACCGATCCAGATGAGAAGAAATTAATGAGATGCAATTCAAAGGCTAGGCATGTTATCATAAGTGGATTGACGCCAACTATTTCCAGCAAGGTGATGAGTTGCAGCACAACTAAAGAGGTTTGGGATAAACTTCAAAATATTTATGAAGGCGATCTGAAAGTCAAGCAGGTCAAGCTTCAACGACACAAAGCACAGCTTGAAAATCTGAAAACGAAAGAAAATGAAGATATTGCAACCTATTTACTCAAAGTAGATGAAGTTGTCAATGCCATTAGAGGATTAGGAGAAGAAGTCTAAGAATCCTTGGTTGTACAGAAAGTGCTGAGATCACTTCCTTTGAGATATGATGCCAAAGTCTCGACCATTGAAGAAACTAGGGATTTGACCAAAATGACAAAGGATGAACTACATGGGACCCTCACAGCATATGAAATGAGAACAAACACAAAAACTGAACAGCCAAACAGAGAAACAGTTTTTAAAGCCACAAAGAAAACAAGGAACAAAGAACACAGGGTAGAAGCAAGACCAAGCAATGAATCAGATGAAGAAGAAGCACATTTCCTAAAGAAGCTCAAGAGGGAAACCAACAAATACAAAGTTAAGTTACCTTTTAAATGCTTCAATTATGGTAGAATAGGACACTATGCTAAGAAATGTCCTTTTGAAGAAAAGAAAAGCTTCGACAAGAAAAAGAGCCTTTTCACTAAGGAGGACAGCAGTTCTTCAGATGAAAGTGATGGAACAGAAAGGGATGTAAGGGAAGTTCTCTTCATAATTCAAGAAACTCAGAATGATGACCACAAAAATTCTGAAGCGAGTGAAATCAATTCTTAAGAAGAGTTTGATGCAAAGACCGAAGAAGCAAACATAAAATCTTTCTGGGGAAGCAAAGACATCACAGAAAGTGTACAGAAAGATGAAGAGAATCTTGAAAAATTGAAGTATGTTGAAGAAGAAAATATCAAGCTCAGAAAAAAAATAAAAAGTTAAAAGACGAATTGAAAAATTGTGAAGAGAATCATGAACTTGAAAATACAATTAATAGCTTGAAGGAGCAGTTAGATAAGAAGATTGAAGATCATGAGAAATTAAAAGTAGAATTGGATCACACAAAAAAAGCACTGATGTTAACAACAAAAAATTTGAAAGAAGCACTGAAAAGTTAGAAGAAATTCTTAGCAAACAAAGATCACCTACCGATAAGACATGACTTGGATATGACAATAGTTTGAAGACAGTAGACAGACAAAACAGACACGAAAGATGAAGGAAATTCTAAAAACCATGCAAATGCCTTAAGAAGTGGAAGCAACAAACAAAAGGGAGTTGAAGAACAGAAGGAACATGACACCTCTAGTTGGAACAGAAGATCAGAATTCAGACAGGGTGAGACACCAAGAAGGTCATTTTCTACCAAGTATGAGAATATTTTTCTTGGTCATTGTTATACTTGCTGAAAATTTGGACACAAAGTAATTCATTGTAAAATCAATGCAAGAAACAACAATATGAGAAACAAAAATGATTATGGATATCCAAAGGACAATCATGTAAATAGTAGATCTGAAAATGCTCATGGATTTGTCAACAGAAATTACAATCCATTTGATCCATTGATGGATCAAAACATTGTATGCTACAAATGTAATAATATTGGTCACAAAGCACGAGATTGCAAAGATATGAAAGAAGATGCTCTTATCATAAAACCAACAACAGTATGGAAAAGGAAAGAGAACCCAAACAAGGAAGAGTGTCGATTAGCACTGTTTGCTGAAAATAAAGAAGACAAATGGTACATAGACGGTGGGTGCTCAACACACATGACTGGAGAACAAAACAAATTCATCAGCTTAAAGAAAAAAAAAATGGCATTGTTGCATTTGGAAATGACTCCTCTGTCAAAATACTTGGAAAAGGTGTAGTGAGTCTTGGAAGTGAAAATGTAAAGCAGAAAATGTCTTATTGGTTGAAGATTTGAAGCATAATCTCCTCAGTGTCAGTAAAATATGTGATCAGGGATACAATCTTAAGTTTGATTCCCGAAGATGTGAAATCAGAGAAGAAGACTTAGGAAGATTGGTTCCAATAGCAACAGGAAGACCAAATAACATATGCATCCTAGACAAATAGGAGAGAAAGAGGATTGAAGTCACACAAAAAAGCTCCAAGGACTATAACAAGGAAAGGATAAGAAGACAGAAAAGGAAGGTGAAATACTATTGAGTGTCGTGAGTTCAAGGGGAGCAGCCCCAAAGAGTAGAGTTACCCTTTGCCATTGATGTCAAAGGGGGAGAGAAAGATCAGGATCGTGATGACAAAGGGAGTACGAATGTTGTCATCAATGACAAAGGGGGAGATTGTTGAATGGTGTTGTCATTGATGTCAAAGTCGGTGATTGGTGATCAACATGAAGAAGCCTATGGGTTTACTCGAAGGAATCTCCAAAGTGGTCCCCTTATGGCGTAGCTTGAAGCATGGCCGAACGAGTAGACGCTTTGAAGAAGCCCACAAGAAGCCCCGGAGGTGTAGTCAAGAAGCCCCTACAGTCAAGTGAAGAAGCCTACAGATGTCCAAGATCAAGATTGCAATATGGAGATTGTTGAAAGTATTGTTTGTGGTCAATTTGGATATCTTTGAGGTATTTTTTACCCTACATAACTAACTCAAATGGAAGCACAAGTTACATGGTTGGAAAGCTTATTCCAAGACCTTTCCAACGGTATATGGAAGTCCCTCTAACTCCCTAGGAATGAGGAGATAAGAATTTTTTCGTCTAACAACCCAACCAAAAAATTGAGGACAATTCAGCCAGGTTGGCCCAAAAACTAAAAATAGGGACAAAACTACTATAAAAACAGGATGGATTTTCGCATTTTTTGAGCACCCGAGCTTGTGATCTCTTAGCACAAGTTTGGTAGCAAAGGAACTAGGAGGATAAGGAGCTCTTATGAAGGATATTTTCTAGTCTTATGGTGATGCCAGGTCGGCCCAAAAACTAAAAATAGGGACAGAACTACTATAAAAACAGGATGGATTTTCGCATTTTTTGAGCACCTGAGCTTGTGATCTCTTAGCACAAGTTTGGTAGCAAAGGAACTAGGAGGATAAGGAGCTCTTATGAAGGATGATTTCTAGTCTTATGGTGATGTTTTGATCAGTGTTGTGGGTTCGCTATAGTATGAAAGGTTGATTATTTGCACAGGGTTTTGTGGTTGTTGGGATTTATGGGTGGACCTAGGATGTCTATGTGGACCCAATTTGATGATAATGATGTATTGTTGATATTGACAAAGACAGTGACAATGACAATGACAGGTTGATTCTTTTATATATATTTTTGAGGGTGGAAGGAAGGCGCAAGGAAAGAGGGTTGTAGCCTCCTTCCAGCTGGAGCTAGAGAATCTAAGGAGTTGTAGCTTCCTTCAGGTTGAAGCCTGTAAATTAGGGGGTTGAAGCTTCCTTCTAGTTGGAGCTGGAGAATCTTGGAAGTTGTAGCTTCCTATGAATATAGTTTTGTTATTATATAAAAACATTTCATGGATTTCCACGTAAATATGTTATGCATTGCATACTTCTTCTTCTGCTCTTTATTCTTTATTGGGATGCATTTATTTGATTGAAAAGTTAAAGTTTTAAGAGTGCTAAATTGTACTTGATACCAATTCACCCCCCCTTCTCAGTGTCAACACAAACTACCCTGGGCCATAGAATTTCAAGCAGCATGGTAGAGTTTTAGAATAATAATGTTATTTATTTGGCAGAAATGGAAAGATGCCATGTTTACTAAGGCACAATTTGCAAAAAGTTTTTCTTGGATGCCAATCTATACATGTGGTTCACTATGCATGCCCAAAGGTCAAGGTGGATGTGGCACACTTGCACCAGTTGTTGGAGTACCAAGGGTAGCCCCTTGCACTATGAGTGGAAAGCCCCCAGTGAATTCCCCAACCCATTTCACTTGGTCCAAACAATCATCTCAAAGATTTAACAAGAGGCCATGGAAAAGAGTTGATTGGGATGTTCATGAGAAACATAGGTGGCTTCGCAACACTCCACCATAGCACCAAAATGACACAATCCAATGACTTGTCTTTGTCATTTCAGAGATAGAAAAGCTACATGAGGAAACAGAGAAATGATGGGCGGTGGCCTGGCATACCAAATATTGAATCAGTCAATGATGGTTGGGAACCTACTCCCAGGGACAACAACAACCCTCCTAATGCAGGTGTCATCTCTACATATTAATTTCTGTCATAAGGAAAGACTTTATCAGCTTTAATGGTTAAGTGCCAGCTGGACATTTTGGACTGTTACGGTGTTATTGGATGCCCAGGTGGTGGTTTCGTTAACTTCTATGCCCTTAGGTAGTTATAGCAGTTATTAAGGCATCTTTGGCGTGGTGTGCTTAGGCTTGTGGTGGCTGCAACACAGCACTCTTGTTTTGTTAAAAAAGCCCAGTCTGTACATTACTATTTATATTAATAGTGAAAGAAGACATTTTATACCAAAAAAAGTATATATAATGGTTAATGCACAGTGAAATAGCTTTAAAACCTGTTATTCCTAGACAGAAGAAAATGTATTTGTACAGATATTCAATTATAGTAATAGTCTTTAGCATTTCAGCATGGAATATGATAATTAATAAGGAATACACCTAACAGAAAATACAATAAATTCTTCAGGGCTAGAATAAGATACTTTTGTGAATGTTCTATACAAACAAAAATGACTCTTGCAAAGGGTTGCAGATAAAAAAATAATCAATACTATGAGCTTAATCAAAGTAAAGGCGAATTGCAGTAGGTCAACTAACTACAAATTCTACAAAATCTCTACATATTAATTTCTGTCATTAAACTATCTGCACTTAATATAAGTTCGACGATTAACAAGTTTAATGTTTGTGGCGATTTGGAGTCCCAACTGTAGATGATTTTGTCATTAGAATGAAAAATACTCAAATCCTCGTGACTTGGAATGGTGAACTTAGTTTTTCAATCCTGCTGGAAACCGCAGCTTAAAAGTGCCGTGGCTTTTTAAAAAACATGGATTTGGGATTTTATCATGTAATCTTAAAACAGTCTAAGAACATTGCTTTCTAATTGTTGCAGAATGATTCTAGTGTGAACTAACTCCAAAAAATAAATATAGAAGTTACAAAATCTTAAGCTCTAGGGCAAAAACTATCTGCTACACTTGGCCCCACCCCTTCAACGACAATAATGCATATGGCGTCGAATTGAATCAAAGCCACAACACTAACACTAACTATCTGGGGTACAGAAACATCAAATGAAGAAAATGACAGCACAAATAAAGAGTTCTTAAATTTCAACAGACTGTTGTTTCAAACAGATATTGAGATGTACCCAGATGAACTCACAATGGAATTTTAAAAGAAATGTCTGATCGTTGTGCACAACGTAAAAAACGTTCTTTTATACCAAAAATATGCAGGGCAATTAACAAAATACTTGATTGAAATGATGGCTGCTGCTACTGCTGTCCAGGAGGTGGCTGCTGTTGTTGCTGTTGTTGCTGCTGCTGACCAGGAGGCGGAGGCGGCATGCCAGGTCTCGGCTGCATGTGAGGAGGAGCACCGTACATGGGAGGAGCGCCACCGCCAGGTGGAGGAGGGGGCATTCCAGGCCTAGGAGGAGGCGGACCAGCACCGGGAGGCGGGGGCATGCCCGGTCCTGGTCTGGGGGGACCAGCTCCCATGGGTGGAGGAGGGCCTCTCATCATCTGATGGGGAGGCCCCATGGGGGGGCCTCTCTGCCCAAACTGTGGGGGAGGGGGCATCCCGGGTGGCATTTGAGGGGGAGGGCCGCCCGGCCTTGGAGGACCACCGCCGGGTACGTACTGCTGAGGAGGACGCATCATCGGGGGATGGCCCGGAGGACCTCCCTGCTGCTGCGACGAGAATGGTGGTGGAGGGCCAGGAGGACGCATTGGCATTTGGGCAGGATAAGTCATGGGGGGAGCTGAGACCTGCGGAACGGGAGGCCTTGAGATCTGGGGTTGCATCATGCCTGGCGAAGGGCCTCCCACTCCTCTGACGGGACCGGCTAAGCCCGGCTGTGCTTGAACGAGGGGCGCCGTGGGGATTCCTCGGCCCGCCGCTCTGCCTAAACCGGGGCCTGCCTGAGCTGCGCCGGCGGTCTTGATTCGCGATTCATCGGGCGGGGGCGGGCCTTCGACTGTCATGGTAACCACTTCTTCCCCACGGAGGAGGACGAGGCCGAGGGTTCGCCTCTCCTCTCGCTCTTCTTTCTTGTCTGCTGCGGCTCCCTTCTTGGGAGGAAGTCTTCTGAACTCTTCACAATCCCCCAACACTAAATTCATGTGGCGATCGAATGCCATGAATTTTCCAATCAGGTGACGCCCGTCCTGGATCGTCACCCGCATTCTGTAGTTTATGTATTGCAGCATCTTCGAACTCTTCGACATCGACATTTTGACTGCCGACCGCCTCTGCTAGAGGAGGAGGAGGACGATGATGAATTTCAGCCAGCCCTACTGTGATGGGACTCGACTCTGGTCTCCCTCTCTTCAGTATAAATGAAAATGGTCGAAAGAAAGTGTTAGCGCCGCGGCTGCTTTTCTTTAAACCCTCTCTCGAAATTGTTTAAACCCTCCTCCCCTACATTCCAATACCAAAGCCCTTTTGCATAACGGTTTGTAACAACACTTCGAATGTGATTGGCCCCTATGAGCGATGTCGATTAAAAAATTAATAAGTGTTACAAATCCTAATAAAAAATTATAAAGTATACCCATACACTACTCATTGACATAAAGGTATATTACCATACACTACTCATTGACATAAAGGTATATTATGTGCAACAATTTAAATTAATTGCAATCGTTGTAGTAGTTAGTATTATGTATGGTATTAAGGTTAAATGTTATTAAAAAGCACATGATATTATTATAAGTAGTGAAAGCAAAGATCACAAGGGACATTGGATAATATTTACACTGAAATTGTTTTTTGGCCATAGAGCAAGACCTGAAATTGTTTCGAATTGGTTAAGAGCTCGCCTTCTTCTAATGTAAGGAAACAAGTTAACATCCCAAGACTCAGAAGCCTCTAGCATGAGTGAAAGTCTACCCCCTTATAGACCACCAATGGGTCATTTCAGGTGGCATGGTTTTCCTTGAATAATGGCAATGTGTCAATCTGCATTCGTGGATAGCAGCAAGTGATGGTTGACCTTGATGCCAGTTGACAACTAATTTATGATGGGTTTTGCCACCTTCTAAAGACTATCTTAAAGTTTGTACAAGGTGGACATCATTTAGTTTGTAGAGATCAATCTATCAACTATGTAAGTCACTAGAGAAGAGTCGAATTAAGCCATCACCATTTCTCATGGAATTTCTTAACACCAATGTTGGAAGGTTTAGTGTATTTGGAACAACTTGAGGAAAGTAGTCCATTCCTCTCATACCCCTGGCATTGTCTACAAGAAAGACGCAACTCTAAGTTGCA